>WYDI02028841.1:0-61345 GCA_009867235.2 Psittacus erithacus
AGGGTGCCCAGAGAAGCTGTGGCTGCCCCATCCCTGGCAGTGTTCAAGGCCAGGTTGGACACAGGGGCTTGGAGGAACCTGCTCTAGTGCAAGGTGACTCTGCCCATGGCAGGGGGTTGGAACTGGATGAGCTTTAAGGTCCCTTCCAACCCAACCAGTCTGGGATTCTATACATGTGTGGGCAAAAGGCAGAAGCAATACTCTCAAAAATAAATAGGATAATCAGATTAGGCTGCCCAACCTGAAAACATGCCAGCAAACATTTGGAATCTGATCTTTCATACTTTGTCACATGCTTATACAGAACACTTATTTTTAAAACACTTTATACAGGGCGTATGTGTAGCAGCATTATTTTCCAACTCTTTTACTTATTAACCCAAATTGCATTTCTGCTCTGAGACCTCTAAACAGGGAAGAATTATTATTGTTATCATTTGTAAAGTTTTCTAAAAGTAGAGTTAAGTAGTTCTCCCATAATCCTACTGTAATGATCCTAAAGCCTTGAATTCCAAGGGGCAGAAAAATGTAAGTATTGGACTTCTACAGAAATACAATTCCCATCTTGCCGACAGGACAAAGCTCTCTTTCCTAGACTAGAAGACACAAGCCCCAAAAGCCATAATTCAATTAGGATGCAAATAACCAACACTTGGATCAGCATCCCTTTATTTGTGGTTTGGCATGAGCAGGAGCAAATACTGCAGGGTAACAAGAGCATTATTTACACTAGAATGATGCAAAGGAAAAGTATCCTATGTATACCCTATATATAAGTGCTTTAGCTATCTTCCTGCTCATCTTCAGCTGATGTCTTCAGAAACGCCAGAAGAACCAGCAATTCAATGTGGATTTGGTCTTTACCTCCTTCAGCTTGACTTGAGGTCAGCCCTCTTTTAGGTATTATTTGCTCACTTTTCCTGAGCAAAGACAGACATTCACAGACCGGTAAGTTTTGTAAGCAAGGGCTGACTCCAGAAGTGGAAGATCCATGTCCAAGTCAGCAATAAGGAAGGGATTCACAGCTGCCAGAATGCCAAGCAGGACCCCACCAGCTGGGTGTCACAAAACACTAACTAGACAAGAAGTACATAACCACACAACCACAGTGGTTCATAGAATTCCAGACTGGTTTAGGGTGGAAAGGACCTAAAGCTCATCCAGTTCCAAACCCCTGCCATGGGCAGGGACACCTCACACTAGAGCAGCTTGCTCCAATCCCCTGTGTCCAACCTGGCCTTGAACACTGTCAGGGATGGGGCAGCCACAGGTTCTCTGGGCACCCCGCGCCAGCATCTCAGCACCCTCACAGGGAAGAACTTCTCCCTTCTATCCAACCTGAACTTCCCCTGTTGAAGTCTGAATCCATTTCTTCTTGCCCTCCTGGACTTGCACGCCAATTGGCAGCCTTTGCACATCCTCTAGGATGATGGTTCTCAGCCTAGAACTCTGCCCGAGTTTAAATGCTTACCTCTACTCAAATGCACGAGTTTGCTAGCTTCCACGTGAAACACGAGGAGGAGAGGAAGAAGAATCACAGGAAACTACAAGAGCAGCACTTTTACCTAACAGTCAAATGGTTACTGAAGTCCTCCTGGAAAGAGAAGACCTCCTGCCCACTGATCATGATGGAAGGCAAACCTGGATGAAGTTGAGCTGATTAAGTGTCCAGCTAAGGTCACAAAAGCAAATCAGAGACAAGCATGACAAGAACACTGCTCCAGCACTGAGAGAGTTTTGACCCAGTCCTCAAGACTGCTTATGTATTTTTCATTAAGGACTCATTGATTAAATGCATAGAGAACATTCTGCCGGGACTTCAAAATGAGCTAGCTTTGCTTTTATGCTGAATACTTCTTGGGGTTCATAAATCAATTGATCTTATCTCCTCACCTGGTGCCAAGATTTGGCATCCTGCAAGCTACTTTGCTATACTTCAGAACAAATACTCTAGGTCTTGTGAAAACTAATTCATATCATATCCTAACAAAGAGGAACTGGCCCTTCAGCAATCTGTAGTATTGGCTACTGCTGACATTTTACTCAGACTTTAAAGTTAAGACAAGGTAATATTGGGGGGGAGGAGGGGGGGAGGTAGTCTGTTCTGTATTCATTTCTCCATCATTTCTTCCGTTGTGGTTATCTTGTTGGAGTATTTTTTTGCCTCCTAACTTTTATGCCACTGTCTCACTTCCATCTGTTTTGAAGAGCTATGTATGAGCTCACCAAAACCTTCAAAACGTTGTGTTTTCAATTGGAACTGAAAAAAGGGCAATATCCAACATAGCTTTCAAATGGAAGCAGAACAACTCCAGGAACAACCTGTAACATCCCATCTCGAGTTCCTGTCGTTAGCACACAAACACAAGTCTGTGAGTGGGTTTGTACAAGCTTACTTTGTCCTCAGGTTCTGAAGACTGCAGAGGTTAACAGGGAGGGAGATAGACCTCTAGTGCTGCTGCACAGATTTGTCAAGGCTGAAATCAGATCCTGTATTCACCCGGAGTTATATCCCAAAATATTACGCTACACGTGACAGTTTGCACAGAGATCCTCACACCATTTACTGATAACATTCCTTAAGAGCTAAAATGACACACTAAGGACAGCAGGATTTCATTTCATCACTCCTAAACCAAAGGCAAATTTGGTACCCATTCCCATTTTTGCCCTGAGTAGTAAGACATGGAGTACTTCTTCAATTCTGATTTCATTTACAATTTGTTTTCCTAAACGCAATGGCTACACCTTACCTCCCAAATCTCATTTGTAACCTTAACATGTGATACAACATGAAAATTGCTGACATAAATAACTGGCCGCTTTATCAGAAATCAGAATGCTTACAATTGTTTTTAAAACGCCTCATAAAGCCACATTAAGTCTACTTTAATGATTTCAGAAAAGTTGGGTTTATTTTCATAGCAATATTCCAAGTACTTAAAAAAAAAGTCACTTTTCTCAGTTTTAACTGTCATTGAAATATCGTTCATTTCCAAGATATCAAGAAATTATCACTATTCACTTTCAATACAAAGCCTCTTCCATTTCAGCTGTCATTTCCCAAAAATCATACTGAAAATAGTGTTTCGAAGCAGAGTTCAGTTGCAGTGTAATAAGTAATAATTTCATCAATTAGCAGGATTCAGCATCCACTGAGAATTCTCTCACTATTATTTTATTCATGGAGTCCTTTGTGGAAGTAGCATACTAAAAAGATCCATTTATCCTTCAAGGTTTTTCATAAATGTGTCATACATCTTCGAAAACAATTGGTTATTATTCTTCTGTAATCTAAATAACCGTAATAACTTCCAGGTGTAAAACCTCTTTTTATACTTCCAAGCTTTTTTTACTCACATTACGGATCTACTTTTTTAATAACCTATCCTAACACTTCTACCTACTTTCACACATGAGTTTTGCATGGATGCTACATATGCCTACAAGGGAGGCAGCTTGTTGTTAACAGCAGAATAGAATTAGTTTTCAGAGGATGCACTTCACAATCAAGGCAAAACCAAGCATTTCCTGATGAGCTAACATGCTAGTATAGACGCTAACAGTAAAGGAAAATGCTGCAATTGTTAAAATTCAGCAACAGAACCATAGAATGGTTAGGGTTGGAAAGGACCTTAAGATCACCTAGTTCACTTGTTTGGTCTTTGCAGCGCCTGTTCTATTTCTCCTTCCCACTAAACCCCTCCACATATTTCTTAGTCTAATTCTCATCACCCACGAAGAGGTGTCCCCTGCCTTGTGTCCTTTCACTTCAAGGCTACAAAGAGCTCCCTTCAGAGCATATTGTTATCATTCCTCCATCAACTAATGGAGGTGCAGCTGGGCAATACGAGGAGCTCTCCCAAGGCTGGGCAGAACACACAGCACAAACATCTTCATCTTGAGAAAGAGTAGCCCAAATTTCAGTGACACATCTCCTATAAAGCAGCATGCTTCATTCCCTCAAAGTTAGTCAAATGTTCTGCTCACCAAGAAAACCCTGGCGAGCGCAGATCATTCCAAAAGAGGCAGCTTCAATTGAAATAAGGCCTTCCAGAGCACAGCTAAGAGAAACACAACAAAGACCCAAGGAAAGTGTGCAGCAATATGTTAATAAATAGCCTAGATATCAAAGTCTATCTGAAAAATGACACAGAGTCTAATCTCCATAATAAACATAAACCTAATGACATTGTGCATAAGACTAATACTTGAAAGAAGCATATCATTAGGAAGAGTAACTAACATTGAACTTTCAAAGCAGCTTTCCAATTTTCCACCTCATTTCTACATTCTTCAAGTGGTGTGCACAGGTACCTGTACTAAAAACAACCTGCAAACACCAGCAAGACATGTAAATCAGACAATTTGGCTGCCTGGACACTACTCTTTTTAATTACATCTATAATTGGTTTTGAACCTGAAATTCAAATGTCATGATTGCCTTTAACTGATGCCTACCATCCCATCAAAATGGAAATATTTAGATTCATCGCCTAGATATGTTTTTAATTGGCTTTCACATGAAGTCACAGGCATGCATGTCTGCCTTGTCCCATCTGCACCACTGATATCAAGTTGAACTGGAAAGGCCAACCCTTTCAATGAACTAAAATTAACGTAATTTTAAGGTCAAGTCACTTGTAACACTTCAGGTAGCATATGTCATACTGAAAATAAAACTGAACTTTGGCTTAAGCACAAATTAAAGGTTTGGCACTTCCAGAACTCCACTGTGTTCATCACTTTAAATTTACAAATAAGACACCAACATCACACACACTAATAAAACTTTCTGAAACTGTATGTATAAATACAGGAAGCATTATTAAAACCAAAATACTTCTGCAGGTGGGCTTGCCCTAATTTCAAATGGTGATGTCTCTGCAAGAGCGAAACCCACTCAAAACTCCATGTTGGCTTAGTGAGGCATCTCTGACCATGGTAAAGATATCAGAAGTTAAGAGGTCAGAAGTGAAATTGCCTAACTCAGTTACAGCATAAGAAAATAAGGATGTTGAAAAAGGAGGTTATTTGCTCCGAGATTACACAAAAGTATGGATGTATTCCCCCCCCCCACCTAGTTTCTTAGTCTGAGCAATTAAGGTTGACATTCTACAACTATCAGATGGAGTAAGTCACCTCCCACTGAAACACGGAATCAGACTCTACAACTCAAAGAGAGTTATAAAGCAGGTATGTTTATTACGGGCCTGGGTGCAAGGGGGATCACTCCTCCTAACTTGCACACCAAGGGGTTAAGCAAGCAGACATTTATTACACACAAACATGCATATTCATTAGGTTCCCATGAGAGCAGCAGGACTATTACAATTAGTTTAGGAACTCATTATCATAAGTCTCCTCCCTTTTGGTGTTTGTGCACTGCCCTCCAATGGTCCTGGGAAGGGGTCTTCAAAATAAAGTAAGTAGTCTTCCTCATGGTGTACTTTTCACCTTTGGCACAGTTGGATGCCCCAGTAATCACAAAACTAGCTGAAACCAGCCATATCTGTAAGTTTCTGACAGCCGGCAAAGATTTAGAACAGTGTGACCTTCATACAAAATTTATTACAAGCAAAACAGGATGGGCAGACAAGGAGTATCCCAAGCTAGCAGATGTTCGGAAGTCACTGTCTCCAAACTAACTGATAATTGGAAGGATGGTAAGAAATAATTCACTCATTAGAAGGATGGCAAGAAATAATTCACTCATGTTAGTAAGACTACTAAATTGTTATCACACCATAGACTTACAACACAAACATTGTTCTCTATCTTAGACCTAAGTTTAAAGTATTTTAACCCTATGTTTTCCAGGCACTTGTTTTCCTTTTATCACCACCACTCACAATGTGCGCTCATACACTCATATCTGAGGGAATTGAAACATCTGATGCCTTTGGCTAAGGCCTACCACTGTCTAATATGGAACCTCCACTAACAGTAAGCCCTTCACAAATACACTCATGGGTTTGACACAGACATGCTAGTCATCCAGATGATATATTTCCAAGGGGAATAAACCCCTCTTCTGTTGTAAAGCAGTTAGGGAAGGTTATGCAGTGATGTCTGAGGGACAAAGTACATATCAGAATTGCTTCACAAAGAGATTCTTTCATTCTTCCTGCATGCAAGGAAAACTTTAGTGTCAGTCTGGCTGAGAATGGGGATTTTACTGCCACTGGTGGTAGCTTATGATTTTGGATAATATTCAAGAAAAAAATCCTATACACATCTTGATCTAAACAGTCCCCAAATGTACTTGCTTTGCCATTTCATTCTTTCTGTGTCTTCTAATTTTTGGTGTGGCAGTTGATTTTTCTCATGCTATTTAAAGAAGCTTGCCCACGTGAATCCTATGTTCTTTGGCACCTGCAACAACAAAGATTCGGGTATTTCTTACAGTTGTCTATGAACAGAAAAAAGGGAATTTAAAGTTAAACTTCAGACCCAGTCTGAATCACCTGTTATTTCATCAAAGAAATATGGACAATTTGTTGTTGTTCTTACTATAATGCTTATTAGAAATAAAAAAACCCAGAACATTTAGTTCATTTCCTCACATACTTTACCTGCTTCCTTCCCAGTCCCAATTTGACCTGGATATATCTGATTTTGTTATATTTACATTTTGAATGATGGCACTGTGTTTGAACTGCATACACACCGAGATGACAAAATGCCCACCAACATCTGCATATCCAGTCCCTGCTGGCACATTTCGCAAACTGATGCTCTGCACATGTAAAGACACCGGAGATCTATGCTGTGCTCATCTTCAAGAAGAATTCTGCCTTTGGTATACAAATGACAGCAAATGAAAATGAAAAGACTTTAAATAGCATGCCCACACAAACACCACCCTCTGAGCTTCTGATAAAGCCATTTATGGCCAAAGGTTTCCTAATCCCAAATGTTTGATTTCTTTGCCAAATCACATATTCATATAAAGGCACAAATTCTGCTCTTCTCAAAGGCGACAACGCAGGGAAGGGAGCAGAGTGTGTAACATGGTACTGATAAATAAAAAAAGGAATAGAAATCATATGCTAATAAGAGGAAGAAGGTTGCCAGGCAACCAGGGAGGGAGAGAAAGCAGGTTTTGATTTGAACTCTGTGCTGTCAAAGGGTTAGCATAGCCAGAACAAACAGGACACATTCAATTCGGCTTGTGTACAGCCACCAAGCATTTCAGCTTGCCTCAATATTTGAAGGAGTGTGCTCCCAACGCAGTGCCAGATATGTCCCTGCTCCCTGGGTCACGCTACTGACACTGGAAAAATGGTACAGGAGAGGATGGAGAGCAGATTTTTATAAAGTGCTCATTTGAAAAGCAGCAGTGTGTGCCTTTGGGCAAACTGCACCATGCATGTAGTAGGTATATCCTACCATGCTGGTAGTATAGCAAGCATTACGCAACCTTAAGGCCAAGCAAATCCCAGTCCACCAGATACAGCCCCACCACTCAGCGGCACTGAAAACTTTGCAAGTTCTGCCCTGCTCATAAAACCTTTCAAATGCGTCTCAAAAGACTGCCCTGCATCACTGCACTCTCCTCACATCTGATGGGCAAAATCCTGCCTTACAGGATTGCTTACAGGATCTGCCTTACAGATCTCAGCTTCCTAGTTCAACATGCAGTTTTACAGTCTTAAAGGATGTAATGTTAAGCAAAGGAAAGAAAAAAATTAAAGTCCAGGCTACAACATGAAACCAGCATGAAATCCATTTACATAATTAAAAGAAAAATGAATTTCAGTTCCTTCTTGTTTTCAGAGGTAACAGCAGTGACAACTCCGAACTCCCAGCCATGAGAAAAGATGGGAGGAGGAGGTTTTATTTTAAAGACCTTCTTACAATAAGAGTAGAATGGGAATTGAATTCATGAATAACATTAAAACTCAAAGGTCTAAGGAAAAAGACAAGCACAGGAATAGATCTTCTTAGGTTTTTCCCCCAATATCATTATTTTGAAGAACTTGACTGAATTTCAGTGTTTCAGTTTAGCAGACTATCAGCAGAGGAGGCAAGACCTATGACTCTTTGAGCATCAACAGGATTTGCATATACAGCATCCAAAATAAAATGTTGGATCTAATTGTGGTCTGTAATCTTCCACAAGGTCTTAGTAACCATGCTACAATTGCTGTTCCACTCAGCTAAGTGTTTACTGCAATAAAAACACTATAAACCAATAAAAGAGCTTGAGAAATTCATTAAACAAAAGTAGCCAAACAGGAAGTTCTGTTTCCTCTCTGATTGCTCCTCAAATGAGCTGAGGAAGACACAGCCATCAGCCTGGAACATCCACCTGACCATCAGTTTTGCAAGCCATGCTGACTAGTAGGATTCCCTGCTCTCTTACTGGGAATTTCCTGTGTTTTAACAGTATTCTTTACTTTTCAGTCCTTGCCATGCTTCCCATGTTAGAGGGCACTGAGCTCAGCTCTCAGACATGCCTTGCAAGGCAGCACCTTTGCTACCTGCAGTCTTTTACTGTTCTAATCCATTTGTACTGGGAGAAGAATAAACCTGACAAGCAAAACTTGCTTACCTGGATGGCACAGCCAATGCTTTGTAGCACCCACCAACTATAAATCCCAGGGAATGAACCATAGAATAGAATCATGCAATCACCTGGGTTGGAAAAGACCTTTAAGCTCATCAAGTCCAACCACTCCCCAGCACTGCCAAGGCCACCACTAACCCACGGCACTGAGAGCCTTGTCTCCACGGTGTGTGAACACTTGCAGGGACGGTGACTTCAGCAATGCCCTGGGCAGCCTGTTCCAATGCCTAATCAAAGAACCTGATGAAGAACCATCACAGCTCCCAAACCTGCTACTTTAAGCAGTATTGAAACCACAGGTTGTACAAAAAATCTTCCTTGAGGCTTTGAGTCACTTCGCAGGTGGCCTTTACATACAGCAGGAAGCATGAAGGTGGCTCATTTCCCCTCCACCTGACCCTGGAACCAGCTGCTTTGTGAGCTGTTCTAACAGGCTATAACTTCATTCCACCTTCATTAGCAGTCTTTCAGAGAGCAATGTGTATCTTGCTGCTGAAGAAACTCAAAATTCAGCATGAAATGGGCACAGTCTACCCCTTAAGAAAAACTCCTCTTCACCCTGAAGTTAGTGTAGCTTGTAAAGCTTTTGTCCACAATAGGCAACAGCAGGTTATTGATACCTATGGATTACACCACCACAGAAATAAGAGTTCAGTCCACAAGCAGCACAACAAATGTTAGCTTTCTAAAGGAACACCAAATAAAGCTACATGGCCTAATTGTAGTATAGCTTTTCAAATAAAGATGTTATTAAAGATACTTTCTAAAGCTAAATGAAGAGAAAGCCTGACAAAGTTCCAGTGATGATGATGTTCATTATATTGTATGTGAAAGCGCCACAAATTTACCTGGGTAATTCCAGTATTTCAGAACATGGCCCTAGCCCTTCACACCGTTCCTTTTATCCTCACAAATCAGGCGTCAGTGCTACAATCTGGAGCAGCTCTAACAGCATGCTAGGCACACAGCTGCTGGTCCAGCCAGGAATTACCCATTATCAACACCTAACTCCCCTTTAAACATATACAGGAGATGATTCAGAGGTAAGGTTAGATCTGTGAAATGCCAACATACTGTCTTCCTACAGCAAGAACGATAACGCTGTTTCACACTCAATTATGTTCAGGGTGTGTGGTAGTTCACTGACAATGTTTCAGGTTTGTGACAGTCTGGCAAAGCATCCCTGCTCTGCTTAGAAGCCCTCATAAGAGACACTGAGAGACCCACTCTCAGCAGCTATAAGACAGGATGGCAAAGAGCTAGAAAGTATCCACCCCCCAATGAAATACCAAAATATCAAATTGAAATACCAAAGTATCCATAACCAAATGAGATGACCAGAGGGACTGCAGAGAAAGCCTGGAATGCAGTCAGGAAAACACAGAGAACAATAGTAAATAAGTCATTCAGGGTTGTGTTATCCTGTAGGAACAGAATAAACTAAGTTAAGATTTACTCAGTACTTCACAGTTTTGCCATTGATTAATTTCAGAGTACTTCATCTGACAACTTTAACTCGTTAAAGAACCCTGAAGTTTCCAACAGATACAATCATGTATGGTTTCCACAAAATCACAGTAGGGAATAGCTAAAAACAGAGAGGGGAAAGGAACTTACTTCCCCAGAGTATCACTGGGAGAGGTATGTCTGAAGCCTGTAAACACTGTCTAGAGTTTGAATGTACATTTAACACAGTTCCACATTACAAGTTAGAAAGGGAATGCTGTCCTCAGACCATAATTTCAGCATTTCTTACAAAGCTCTAGAGATGCAATAAATAAAAAACCAGAACAAGCCCCTGCACCATCCACCCAAGCACTTTCTTTCCTTTTGCTTAGAGTTTAGAATCAAAGAAACACAGAATCACCTGCGTTGGAAAAGCCCTTTAAGGTCATCCAGTCCAATCATTCCCAGCACTGCCAAGGCCACCACCAACCCATGGCACTGAGGGCCTTGTCTCCACAGTGTGTGAACACTTGCAGGGACAGTGACTGCAGCACTGCCCTGGGCAGCCTGTTCCAGTGCCTGAGCACCCTCTGGGGAAGAAATTGTTCCTCAGCTCCATCTAAACCTGCCCTGCTGCAGTTTGAGGCAGTTTCCTCCTGTCCCATCCCTTGTTCCTTGGGAGCAGAGCCCAGACTGACCCCGTCTCACTACAGCCTCCTATCAGGCAGTTGCAGACAGCGCTGTTTCTGCGCCCAAGGAATATTTTCAGGATGTTTTGATAGAGCTGACCAGATTTAAACAAAGGCAGCATTTGTTTTTTGGGGAGCTGGTGGTTAGTGTGGGGATTTCTTTCTTTGGTTTGGGTTTTGGGGAGGTGTTTTTTGCTGTATTTTGGTTTTTGGGGTGGGTTTTTTTTGTAACACTACCATTTTTTGGAGAAGACCCTGGATTTTAATCACAACCTCATCTTCCACCATTTGGAAAGCAGACTTTTAGAACAAGATTATCTGTGGAATTTCTTCAACTTCTTGAGTTAGGCCAGAAGATTTGCTCAGGAGCTGAAGCCACTGGCTAAGCCAACCAAGGGACAACAAGATTCCTCAAGGACAGCTTCCTGGGACTTCCATTTGTTTAAATATCTTGGAGAACTGACTGTAAGTTTAACTACTACCTAAATAAATGATAAAGTAGTACCAAGACTACAAAGGTCATACTTAATAGTTTCATTATATGAACCATGTTTGCGAGGCTGACCATTGAATTCATGAAATATTTCATTCGGGTTTTATACCATAGCCAAGAAAGTGACCAAAATATTCAAGTTCTGCTGCCAGTGCTCATGTTGACGGACTTCTCCACTCAAAAAGCATATTTCTGAGAGTATTTATCTACAGTCATATAGGCTCAGCTCAAATGCACTTTTCCACTTCAAATAAAAAGATAAAACACTTGCTTTATTGAAAATACACTAGTTCTCCCCAAAAAAAAAGTCCCATGCAGGGAAAAAACAAACCCCAAATCCAGCAAAGAGCACTGCAATTAGACTATCAGTAACTGCTGATGTAGTCATCTGGAAGACAAACCATACAGTGACTAAATTTATTCAAGCAGCTCGAGAAAGGACAATACATTTGGTTAGAAGTGGTCTGCCCTGATTTCAGTGAGTGCTTAAAACAAAACCACAGGGAGATACTGAGCAAAGTTTCTATTTTCAACCTGAGAGCAAAGTGAACACCAGCCTTTTTCAGAATCCATCAGTTACTCTCTTAAATCACACAATGCTGCATGCTATCACCAACACATGATCCAACAATAACATACTGTTCTTTGAATCCAAGCCATACGTATCCAGAAATGCACAACGTAATCCCAGCACTATTTTGCATTAAAAATTGGAAGAAAGTACTCAAAAGTCTGTCCTGCTAAAATCCAACTTTTGCAATAGACAAATGAACTTTAGCACTTGTAGAAAAATCCCAGATTGGCTGCTCTGAAAACACTGAGCTGGTAACAGACAGACAGGACTGATTTCTTACCACAGTGCCTCCCTAACTGCCAGGAAGACTTATGATAGTTCATTCTTCCAATCCATTCCACGTTCCCATTTTAACAGAGTATCTATAAGAGCATTTCTGGATGTCTGTGTCATGGTTTGAGCAGCAGATCAGTTAGGAAATGCACTGGACACAAAACAAATCAATATGAGAACTCGCTATGTTAAAGTTCAGTCACAAGTGACCTAGAGGTGTATTCAAGCTGCTGCTGCACACATCTGCATGTTATGACTCAATGAGCTGCAGTAAAACTAAACCTAATACTTTAAAGGGGTATCACAGCAAAAAGTTGTGTCTGGCTGGAAGGAGACTGTCAAACTACAACTTAACTTATCACCACTGTGTTTTCACTCGACCCTCTAAAAGAACTGAAGATTATAGACAAGTACAAGCTGGGAGAAAGCTACTTTGAGTCCCAAGCATGCAACCTGGCACCCACCAGCAGGACTTCACCACGCTACACTGCACTACCTGGGTTCCACTCCACCTTACACCAGGCCGTGTCCAGACCCTACTTTCAAGCTCCCAATCCGACCTGCAGCAAAGAACACCGTGCAAAACCAGTAAATCCCAGTATGAAGTCTGGAAGCCACTTGCAGAAGGGTGCTCCTCCTGCCATCCCGTTCAGCATTCAAAGCAACCGTTTTCCTGCCAGGAGACACGGCGCATGGCCCATGACAGGACGGGTTGCAGCTGAGGGCCTGCACATCTCCGAGGCCAAGGCGCTGTGAGAGGACTCAGCCCTTGGGGACGCTGAGGCCGCCACGGCCCCAAAGCAGCCCTCCCGCACCGCGGCAACGGGGCTCGCCCAGACCCCAGCTCTCGACCTGGCAGGCGCGGAGAGGCAGAGAAGGGGAAGGCGCCGGGTGCCGACCCCTCACACCCCACAACCGCCAGGGGCGAGAGCCACAACGGTGCCCAGTACGCCTGGCATGGCGGTGCGCAGCGGCCACAGCGGCGAGGCACTTTCAAACGCAGCCAAACTTTGCCGGCGCTCCCGGCCCGGCCTCCTCCGCTCGGCGGCAGACACAGCCCCCTCCCCGCTGTCGACAGCCGCACAGTCCCGGCAGGGCGAGTGGGTACCTCAATGTCCACCGTGTCCCGGCTCAGCACACGAGCCATGGCGTCCGCAACGCCACCGCCTTTCCCTGGGTCCCCGCAGCCCCGGAGTGGAGCAGAGAGCGGGTGGAGGCGGAGCCGACAGCACGGACAGCAACGCCCAAGTGGGCGGGTAGAGCCGCTCCGGGCCGAGCCCAGGAGAGAGGGGATCTGAGAAGGCCCGGCTCCAGGAGGGGCTGCGGCGCTTCACCAAAACCGGGCAATGCTCATGGAGGGAAGAGGATGGCGCTCGGTTGCTCCTGCCCAAAGGGCGGGTGTTCGCGGCCCGGCCGCACCCCCGTGGCTAGACGTGGCCCCATCTCGGTGCGCACGAGCACCATAGCCTCCTCCGCCATCGTCCGCCCCGCTTCCTCACAGTGGAAGGAGGGACAGGGCTAACCCTCACCCTGCTTTCACGACGGAGCTGGTGCAGGGCCTGGAGCACAGTGTGATGAGGAACGGCTGAGGGACCTGGGGGGTTCAGTGTGGAGAAGAGAAGGCTCAGGGGGGACCTGATCGCTCCCTACAGCTGCCTGACAGGAGGATGGAGCCAGGAGGGGGCTGGGCTCTGCTCCCAAGGAACAAGGGATGGGACAAGAGGAAACGGCCTCAAGCTGCACCAGGGCAGGTTTAGATGGAGCTGAGGAACAATTCCTTCCCAGAGAGTGCTCAGGCACTGGAACAGGCTGCCCAGGGCAGTGCTGGAGTCACCCTCCCTGCAAGCGTTCACACATCGTGGAGCCGAGACCCTAGTGCCATGGGTTAGTGGTGGCCTTGGCAGTGCTGGGAACGATCGGAATTGATGAGCTTAAGGAGCTTTTCCAACCTGGTTGATTCAATGATTCTACATGCACACCTTCCCAGTGTCACCCGCCCGGGCTCTTCTTGGACCTTCATCCTGCTCCCCACAGAGACATCCCTCCCCTTCACCTCCTCAAGAGAATCCCCACCCTCAGAAGCCGCCCTGCACAGGGAGTACCACAGAGGCAAGCAGGGCAGGTCGAACAGCCTCTGGGCTCTCTTAAGTCTCTTTCCACCCAAACATTGCCATCCTTTAATTCCACAGACACAATATTTAGATATCACCAAAATAAACATTTCCACTGCAACATGCCTAGAAGTTCTGCCTTAAAAACCAGCTAACACCATAACATTGATTTCTAGACATCACTTTCAAGTAGCCACATGCATGATCCCCCAAAATATGAGAGCTTTTCTCCCCATTTCACAATAGAGGAGCTTTAATGAAGAACAAAACTTTGATTTTTCCTAGTGGCATGCCAGACAACTTCTTAGGTTCTCAGATCTGGTCTTCAATATGCCCTTTACAGTGCTCACTTTATCCAGTTAGCTTTCGTTCTCCCTTCTTTATTACAGCTTAAAAGGCGTTCAAAAAGGGATGGGGGAACTTCCCATACTTATTTGCTTTATAAGAAGCCTCAAAAAGTCTAAGTAGCCTCTGGACACTGTTTTGGGTGCAGTAGAAACAGGAATTGCCTTTTCTCTTCCTTTCATTCCTCCAAAATGCCTTTTACAGAATAGAAGGGAAAATTTTCTTTGCTTTCTAAGTATTTTCTTTCTTCCCATCTCTGTAAATGAGCCCTTTCTTTCCAGGTGTCCAGTGGAGATTGTTTCCCTGCTAATGTGGAGAAATAAGAGTGTGGTCTTGGGTGCCTCAAGTGTAGGCAGTACAATCAGAAGCAGCATTCCCTGCAAGTACGTATCTCCTACAAATCCAAGAGTTCTTGGTTCATTTTATTAGTGTTGACATTACTGAGCACCTCAGTGCTCTCTGATGCTAGCTGGGGAGTTTAGTTGTGTGTACATTGACTATATAAGTGCATTAGGCCCATAAGTCGTTTGCACAAGGAACATTTCCATGTATATGAAGTAATAAACTACTTTGTGTCTACAGTTCATATCTATATGTTCCTGAGGAGCAGCTACATTGGAAGAGACTAGCAGCAGTCACTGGACTCTCCAGTTTCATGGTGTCCTGCCTGGTTTTCAGCTATTAAAGGTAACAGCCTTTTGAGGAATCATGGAATCGCCAGGGTTGAAAAAGACCTTTAAGATCATGTCCAGCCTTCACCCCAGCACTGCCAAGGCCACCACTAGCCCATGGCACTGAGGGTGAAACCTCTACTTTTTCACAAGTATCATCACACACCTCTTCCCTCTCCTTTGCTTTGCAAGTTATAAATCCTTAGTTTCCCCCCATGTTATCTACCAGGCCAAATGAACCTGCCACCTGTAGGATTTTTGCCATGTGGAACCAGTACATAGCAACACCATTTGAATTCTATAGGAGCAGCAATTTCCCATCCAAATTAAGCAGGACTTACTCTTCCAGTAGTTACAGGTCAGAGAATGGGATTCAGCCATACCCTTATGGTTGAAAACCTCCCAGTTTGTGTTTCTGCATAAAGGGGGCTTCTCTTATTTCTCCTTCCATACCTTTCTCCTAGGGATCAACTTACTGTCTGCAAACCGTGGCAGCCAGCCAGTCTGTGTCAGCTTGCTGCAGTTTGCCAGCTTCCCCCAGCAGTCTGGGAGGGATCACCCTTCTGATCTCTGGACTCTTAGCTGTGGCAAATACTCCTCTTATCAGCACTAAGCATCTGTACAGCTGAAGTTCATTTCAGAAGATAGATGAGCACAAATAGAGAGACATGCACAACATTCATGAGAACACAAGTATTCCCACTTTTCTAAAGCAGTAGCTATATGACATTTTAATAAGAGACATGTTACACAGCCTAAATATAGTTTGGGCTCTTTTCCCCTGAAGAAGTGCTAAGCCTCTGATTTTATTCTTTCTTAACCACCTCCCTTCATCCCTCCATCCCTTCAGCAGGGTTTTGAAAAGCAGCAACAACAGCAGTGATGCTAAAGACCTTTCATTTCTGGCATGAAATGTTGTGGAGGCTTGGTTGAGTTATAGGGTTTTGAAGATTGCCATTAACCTTTTGTTTCTTGTGCTCTTCAGGTAAAATTTGCTCATATGCCAAAGAAATAGCCACACATGAACTTTCTCCAAGAACCTCCAGGCACTCACTGCCACCACAGCAGCAACAGCCTTGTGCTGTGAGGGCAGAGCAGAGTAGCAGGCAGCGAGCAAGGCCATGCCCTTAAAATTCAAATGGTTGCAGAAACACAACCTGCAAACTGAAACAAAAGATTCCTCTGCCAGCCATTACAGCAGTTAATCTGCAAGTTTAAAAGGGTAAACTGTAAACTCTAAAAGTTCAGCATTCAAATTCTGGCAGCAATGTATTAGGGAGCCTAAAGGTCTTAGTGTACTGACATTCTATACAAGGAAGTCCCCACTTCTACCTCACAACTGCCCCTGATTCACATCAGTCCAAGCACTATAAAGATGGGACATTCCAGACTTTGATTTGCTGTGCAGTTGTAACTTGGACTTGGTGGGCAGCCTTTGATCACATACTTTTTATTCCAGGACCAGTTTCCTCACTCATTGCATGTGATGAAGAGTGATGGTTATAGTCTCAGAGCTAGCATCTCCCGACATCTGATTTAGCAATCCAGATTACTCACAACATTTAAGCAACTTAATCTGTCAAATTCATGGGATTCAGGAAGTCCTGAAATGAACTCAGGTTGCTCTTTACCTTTGAGCACCTCACTATGACAGTATATTTTAGTTACTTGCTGCTTCTGACATCTCAGTTTGGCTTATGAACTCTCAAGTATAACAGTGTAAAGGTGATATATTCAGTATACAAAAGGTCCAAGAGAAGTGAGATTAGCAAGAAAATTCCATGAAGATAACAGGCTACTTCTGAAGGCTCTCAACAGCTTTTCAGATTTTAGATTGATTTCTTCCCTTATGCTAGGAGTTGCAGTAGTAGTGGTGGTGACTTTCCTAGTACAGCGCAAAGCACTATTAAAGTTGAAAGTAGCTCCACTGATTAGAGTGCCTGGTTCATCAACTGCAAAAATACGTGTTGCATGTCTTAACTGCACTGGAGTGAAGGAGGAAACGGGTATATACATGTGAAAAACTTGAAGTGTGAGGAAGACTGTGCTTCTGAAAGGTCCATAAGTGAAAAGCCATAGAGAACAGTGCCATGCTTTGTCCTCCCTCATCCTAATCCAGTCCAGGGGGATTGGAATTTAAGAGTTAATTTGGGAAGCTTTGCTCTCACTGCCTCTCCCAAACTGACGTGGTTTAGTGATGGACTTGGCAGTCCTGGGGTAAAGGTTGGACTTGATGATCTTGAAGGTCTTTTCCAACTTAGTTGATTCTATGATTCTAAATAGCAGCTCCAATGTTGAAGTATGTAGTTACAACTTCATGCATTTCTTCACCAGTTTAGGGAAAATGCTCAATTTTCCCTAACATTCACATTACTAAAGTTCACTTTGTCTTTCTAATCTGTTTAATTGCAATTGCATTTGCAGCAGTCTCCAGAAAGAGTAGCTACACAGGATAACCCAAGGTTGGCCACACCACAGGAGTACAAATGAGATATAGATAATGATAAAGTCCATTAAGAGGAAACTCTGACCATTACTCAGACATAGCCTTTGGGCATGGAATTGTAAAGCACAACTAGATGAATAAATAAGAGAAAATGGTCACCATGTGAGTTTTGATAAGTGTCCAAATGCATTTTAAACTAAAATGAACTGTTCTTTAGTGAGTCCACTAATTTATTCTGGCCATCTGTGTCAGCGTAAACAAGAGCTTGTCTCCTAAACTGCTTCATGTTTTTTTTTAGATGTAGCAAGAACCACAAGTTTCAACGTGATCATCTTGGAGGAAGAAAAAAAATCAGCACAAAAGAACCCACATATTTTCACACCACAAACATCTTTTGATAACTACTATGTGCAATTCAAAGAAATATCAAAAAGTAAAACTTGTTTCTGGCATAGCATAACGTTTTCCTATTTAAATTCCACCAAATGTTTCTTTAGGATATTTTAGGGGATGGAAAAATCTGTCTGGTTCCCCCCCCCCACCAGTCTCCAGTGATGATATGCGTAGACAAACCCTGTATTTATTAATAAGCTTGAGAATTGCTGAATTGATGCCCTGGCTTTGCACTGGTCTGAGAGTCTTTTCTCTATATGTGCCTCAAATTATTTTCAGCCTCTTAATGTGCTTCCCATGCTGGTGGTCCTTAGCTAGGTAGAATAGTCAGGAAATCTGAGTGTTTAAACTAAAAAGTATCCGCATTTAGCATGAGTCTTCCCTGGATAAAAGTGGCTAAAGACCACAATTTAAGATGGGACTTGGGAGCATTGAACCTGGGGAAGGGGAGGCTGAAAATGCTTTACAGGAAGAGTATGCTGGACTTAATTTTAGAGATACTGAGCAGCCATAGGGTTACATCAGATCAAATTAGCCTTTCTGGACACAAAACAAAAAGAAATCAACTATATGATTTGAAAACTTGAAATCATATCTTATAGTTGTGGTGGTGGAAGGAGGGGGTCACATTTATCTCTGTCAGCCCCAGGTGTTAGAAGCAAAGGGTGTTCCTTCCTTTCCAGGCATACACACATCTGGGATGTGAAGAGTGAAAACAAGTTTGGTTTTGAAGGATCAGATCATTTGTGCTCAGACCCTCTCCACTACAATCCTTGCCTCTTCTATATTCCCTGTGGCAGCAAGTTTTTGGCAAGGGCAAGGTCTACCTTTCAAAAAAGGACATTTCATCGTGCAGCAGTAAAGTAGGACAAACTGATACCGAGTTCACTAGAGATTCCTCTAGATGTCAACTGGCTGCTGTCCGTACAAACTGACCTTCCAGTCCTTTTTCCACAGTGCAGAGGTCACCAAGTCTCCAACAAGTCAGACTGCCAAGCTATCAGAGAACAGGTTTACTACATACATAACTTCTGGCAACAGCAAGTGTTTCTCCATTCAGATCATAGAATCCCAGGCTGGTCTGGGTTGGAAAGGACCTTAAGATCATCCAGTTCCAACCCCCTGCCATGGGCAGGGACGCCTCACACTAGACCGTGTCACCCAATGCTCTGTCCAACCTGGCCTTGAATACTACCAGGGATGGTAGTAAATTCACCCCTTCCAACAACAGCAGGAACATCAATAGGAGATTAGCGACTTTTTTTTCCCTGGTTTTCTGTAGTTTTGTTGCTTTCCTGAGATCCTGACAAGGTAAACTGGCCTCTTGAATGATTTACAACATACTACCAGTTTTTACTATTTATGTCTATAGTTGCCACAAAACTGGTTTGAACTTTGATAGCTTTGTAAATGTCTCAAAAAACATACGTCTTATAAACTGTGGCCACTGGTTGCTTTTTAAATTACTATTTTGTAAAGAGAAAATGCCACCAGATTAACATCCTGCAAACAAATTTGGTGTGTTTTGATTGGTCTTAGTTCCTAGTTCAAAAAGGAACAAATGGCTTCCTGTTTTCCTAGAAGAAATAACAATAAATGGTGGTAACTCAATTTAAGTGTACTTATGCCTTTGTGTCCACAATACACTCATTCCTCTAATGGCTCAAACCAGCAGTTTTAGGCTAGGTTAGCACCTTTTTAACACCTTCAGCTATGCCCTGTGACCAAACAAAGAAATCTGACAGTCATTGCATAGTCTATTATGAAAGTACTAATGACAGCACTACAAAAGAAGACCATAGCTTCTATGATTCTATGATAGCAGCTGATGGGAGCTATGTGCTAGCCTCTTCAAAAGCAAAGCCAACTTGGTAGGCACCTTTACCAGAGAAATCTTAGGGTTTGTTTTTTTGGTGTTTTTTTTTTTTTTGTTTTGTTTTTGGTTTTGTTTTTTTTTTAGTTTTTGCTAAAAGCAAAACAAGAATAGACTTACCTTGTCTGATTTTGTAGTGTGAACACTTTTCTCTCCAGCATAGGTGAAACACATGGCTTTCCCAGAGGCCTGTCTCTTTGCTTGCTTAGAGATGACAATTTCCAAGTGACATGAGTTGTTTCACTGTGTAAGAGCACACATTCATTTTATATTAACAGACATCTTCCTATTTGGTTCTTATAGTACACAAAAATGAGTATTTTATTTTTCATGTTATTTAAATAATAATATTGCAGCTTTTTAATATATTAAAAGCATTTTCTAAGAGAGGCCACTGTCTTCTTCAGGTCTCTACAGTGCTCAGTGTAGCAGACCACAACTATAACTTGGGTTTTATAACAGCCATCAATACCAACAGACACAGGTAATTAATGTGAATATTTTAAGATAAGCAAAGAAATACTGCTGGAGAAACAGTTTTATGGTGCTTGCATAAGCAGCATAAATAATATACCTTGCATAAATAATTGCTGTACGATAACATAGTGCTTGGGCTGGAAATTAAGTAGAAGCCTCCAAAGCACTAACCAGTACGTCTTTTGTACTGTGGTTTCCAGCAAATATGGCAAAGAGAACAAACACTTGACTAGGTTTTCTGTGGGGCAGCTCAAGAAAATCTCTTCCCTACCTTGCCACAGAGCTGACTTTTACCCAGGACCTATACACTGCATAGGAGAAATCTGATTTCCACTTCAAAGTGTCAGATGCAGCTGTAGCCCCCAGCTGTTGGTATCAGATGATGGATAAAGACTATCTCCAACCTTGGCTGTTGGCTCAAGAACTGAAGCACAGATAATATGAATGACTTGTAGGACATCCCTATGCCCTTGCTAAACTACTAGGCTGATAGCAAGCTAGTCATCTGTCTTGGCTGTTTTGAGCCTATTTTACCACTTCAGAAACAGCTACCTTTACAATCAGCAACAGTTATTACCTTCTTGGCAAGGGGAAAATGAATAGGAGGAATTAATTCCTACCCAAGGTCCTTGCAAAATATGGGCAAGGCGTTAATTCACTGCCGCCCTAGCCTAAGGTAACAATTGTCAATAGGACAAACAGGCTGCATCATCATTTTCTCTCTAATTTAATCAAGGTCACATTAGATCGCTACAGCAAATCAAGCAGAGTCAATTTGATAAAAAAATAAATCTGAGCTAAACCACTTTCCTGCTGGAAATTAACCCTTTATCACAAACATTACCCATCGATGCAGACAATCTTATAGCCACTGAAAATGACTACTGCTATATAGCACTGTGCTTTAATAAAATAAATCCTCTCCCAGCAAATAAACCAAGATTACATTATCTAATCTCATGCCTGAATTTGTAGATTTTGATCAGATTCAAAACTTGATTTCTTCCTTTTATTTATGTTGTCTCCAAAACTTCTACCTTTACCTACCACTAGCCCCCAGATACCAGTTTCCCTTACGATACCTTTTCTAGACGAGTGTCTTGCACACACAATGCTATCACTTCTCTGGTCCATCTATTGTTCCACACAGAATTATAGAATCAACCAGGTTGGAAAAGACCTTTAAGTCTCACACAGAAAACCAACCGCTTTCATGGAATCCTGAAATGTATGCCTCACAAAAAACATGCTGTATTATGCTGGGCACTAGTTCTTTCATGTAAGGTTAGATCTTAAGAAAGAATAACAAAACAAAACCAACCAACCAAAAACAATAACCAAAAAAAGGTTGAAAGTTTTCATGTTTTCTTGCTGGTTGGTTTTGGGGGTTTTTTTTGCTTGTTTGTTTGAAGAATATATTCAACCAAACTCCTTCTGCAAATCTGTACCAGTTATCACTTTTGACATTGCAGCACCTACAAGTGCAAGTTTATACTTTAACTGCATCATAATCTATTGTTACAAAAACTTTTGGCTAAGCTGCATGACACCTTCCTGCAGCATGCCTGCACTTAGGTGAAGTACTGCCACCACAGCAGGGTAGGGAAGTGCAATCTCCACCTGGCTGGGATGCATGGAGATGCGGAGAGAGGGAGACAGATATAGTCCTTTTAGCCCACACAGCAAACTCCTTCTTCAAACATTCCCAAAACTTGAAGGATCCCTCCCCCATGCCTCATAGCACCTACATCCAGAGCTTCTATCTAAAAAGCCAAAACAGGGCTTTTTTTTTTTAAAGCTTGTCAAATACTGACAATGAGATCATATATAAATGCTGACTTGTCATTTCACACCTATTGCAGAGGGAATCTACATCACTGTCACTGGATAGAAAAGGATTTAAAAGGCCTTTTTATTTTTTACCCTTTCTCAATCACAGAAGAAATTAGTCCTCACCAGATAAAACTATTGTAAATACCAAAGTCAATGGAGCTATGACAATTAAGATTGACTAAGGAGCTCTCCGCTTACACACACAGCCAGACCTGCGGTTGAACCATGTTGTAACAGACTGGCTGGCCCATCTGTTTGTTACGCTTATTTGTTATTTTCTCTAATATACTTAAACTGTCAGCTCTGGGTTTAGGTTCTATGCTTTGCAAGTGCATACCAGCCATTTAAAGATGATGAGCTTCCTCCATTAAAGCCATGGTAACACAATTTCCCTAGGACCTGATTTTGCACTGCTTGAGTAATGTGACACTGAGCAAGTACTACTTGCTACAGATGTAGGTTGCGATCTTGCAAGGGACAAGCCTTGGTATCAGCAGGATTAATGTGGAAGGATGCAGGCTGTGGCAGGGAGACAGAGCTGGCTTTGCACTGCTTCTAGTGAGACTGTTTTTCCTTCTAAGTCTCTACCTTCATCTCCTACTGCTTCCACAGAACAAAATGAAGAGAGGACTAGCAGATGAGAAATATTTGTGACTAGGTGGAACCTCAAAGTGTTTTGGAATAGGAGTAATGCACTTGAGAGGAAAAAACTAATGTAAGTTCTATATGGAACTGAAATTTTCGGTAAGCTGTGTCATAGGGTTGTTGATTTTTTTATTTCCCTTTAAGATTGAAATAAAGCACTCAAAACCCAAAACGCATAGAACCCATTTGGCCAAAACATACTTGGTTGGAGAAGAACACAGTTTGCCATTTAAAATTCCTCCAACTTCACTTATTTTTTTAACATACAATTTTGGGCTCTATCTGCAGATTGTGATTTTCAGTTTCAAAATCAGTTATTTTTCCTACCAAATATAAGATGTTGTATTTTACCACCCACATATTGTAATGAACCAAAAGCTGAAGATTTGAGAATCTGTACAGTGATGAATTTGTCATTCCTTTCTACCCGTGGTTGAAAGGATTTATTCTCTATTAATTTTTTTCAAAGCATATCTAACATTACAGAAAGTCTGGCTAGGTGTTTGATGATAATTAGCTAGAAAATTGGCCTGCTAGAAATGTTACTCATCAAAACACCATTGAGTCCTAGGAAGATTGCAGACCTCTGGTGGAAAGTGTCCCAGAGGCAGACTACTTGGTTGCATCAGGTTTAAATTACATCAGGCGTTGATTAACGTCTCTCTCAATTAACTATTGCCAACTTAAAAGGTAAACCAGACTGTTCCTATGCCTGTAATTTTAAGAGATCATTTAGGGACAGATTCTCAATTACATTAGGGCTCAGTTGTACTAGTCCATAGGAGCCCAAATTGGCTGCTGAGATAATGGTTGCTGACCATTCTACCACTAACACAGTGCCAATCAGCTGTACCTTGTCTCCTCGTAGCAGCAAAGGAGCATTCATCATAGCAGCCTTCCAGTATCTGAAGGGGGCTACAGGGATGATGGAGAGGGACTCTTCATCAGGGACTGTAGCGATAGGACAAAGGGTGATGGGTTCACACTAAAACAGGGGAAGTTCAGGTTAGATCTAAGGCAGAAGCTGTTCCCTGTGAGGGTGCTGAGGCGCTGGCACAGGGTGCCCAGAGAAGCTGTGGCTGCCCCATCCCTGGCAGTGTTCAAGGCCAGGTTGGACACAGGGGCTTGGAGCAACCTGCCCTAGTGTGAGGTGTCCCTGCCCATGGCAGGGGGTTGGAGCTGGATGAGCTTTAAGGTCCCTTCCAACCCAAACCAGTCTGTGGTTCTATGAGGCAAAGTAGGATACTTATACACAAGCTCAGCATCAGGGAAATGAAGATTAAAGCTCCTTCTGCAACTTCTTTCAGAGCAGAAGCATGTGCTTTGGATTCTCCAGTTTAAATACATCTAGTTTAAAAAGTACCCAATTTATCTCTATCAAAAAATTCTATGTCTGTTATCATCATTATTTGGTGTTCTGTCTACTGAAGGTCATTCATTATTTGTGATAATCTGTTGTTTGCAAAACACACTGCATGTGCATAAATCAAGGCATTCATTGATGGCACTTTGAGGGTTTCACTTTGCCCAGACACCTACAGTTAGCTTCAGCAAAGCTTTGTGTCTCCCAGTGAAGAAGTCTCTAGGCACCCCAAACAAAGGGGCAAATAGTTTCTTCTCCGATGGGAAAGCTGTTGCATATGGCATGAGCCCACTAGGATGCCCCTTTCCATTAAGATTTGAGCCATCCTTTGGATCACTCTAGATAGCCTTTGACTAAACAAGCAGTCAGGTCCCACCAGCTTCAAGGAATGTTTAAAAGGATGTGGTGTATGATAGGAGTTCAAAACATCATCAACTGCTATATCACAAATGGTTCCTGTTAAGTAACCACTGAAACAGCTAGAAAGAAGGGCGCATCTCTCAACTTTAGAGCAACTACAGTGAATGGAGTTTTACAACCCAAAGTACAGTTTTAGCGAACAATTTCAATACAAGTAACAACACCACATGCCCCTTACAACACTTGCCCAGAAAGCCTGTGCACCAAGGGCTGACATCAGCAAGCCCAAGGTGCCGACAGAAGCCTGCTCATAGAGCAAAGAAAGCTGTACACACAGCTGAAGCTGTACTCTTATCCCAAAAAGAGACCTTTAAACCTGCTGCAAAGTCATAAACAGACACTGGACCCATTTCTGTTACTGGTAATTTCCCTGAAGACAGAATCAATTCAGTTTGTTTCCTTGTTTTCGTTATATAGAACAGTAAGTGTCGTTTCATCCCAATGTGTAGCTGAAGTTCATTGTATCTGAACTTCAAGGATTTGCATTTCTTCCATAAAACAGTGATACCAAATAGACATGTGAAGTATTTAAAATACAAGTCTGTTTGGGCCAAGTTTTACTATTAGAACCCCTTGAATCCTATTTGAGAAGCTAAGCATCTGAAGTTCCTGCAATACAGATATTACTTCTATTATCAATATATGCTCCACAGGAGGATTTGTGGGGGGTTTGGGGTTTTTTCTTTGCACCTTTATGGTTTTATAAATGAATTAAACCTGCTGTTCAGAGCACAGATATCCTAAATCAAAGTACTTAGTCACAGGATACATCAGCAACATTACACCATTACATCTACTTGTGCTCTTCATACCTCCCCAGCTAACCGCACCATAGGATGTTTTGCAAAGAGAGAAGTGTGGGAGAACATATAAATAACCAGAGCGTGCCTTATGCTTTTTTTCTCAACTCTCTTCCAACTCTTTGCTACAGGCTGTCACGCCTCCTCTTTTTCTTTTCACTCTGCTTTTACTATCTCGGAAAGTTAGTCAGACCTGTTTTGAAGTGCCACAAACACACTGCTGGGGCTGCACGTGGTGCTTTGTTCTGAGCTTCTGCCTGCAATACTCTTCTCCTCTTGTTTTGTTATCCTTTCTCCTCATCTCCATTCTGCCACCTGTTCTTCACCCTTTCTCACTTGCCCTTTTTACCATGTGGAGCTTTTGCTTTTAACTCTGTCACAGCATCAGGAGCTGCTTTTTTCTTTATTCCTCTGTGATGAAGGGTTTGCATTTGAGTATAAATTCAATCAAGTTTTGTTCATTTTTAAGCAAACCGTGGCTGCTTTTGTAGCACTTATTTGAATAAATAATAGGTCTGCAGGACGCAAAACCAGCTTTGAAACCAAAGTCAATCTTAAGATGCTGAGGAGAAGAGTCATCTACTGTCTGATTGATCCTGATTCTTAGGGGATGGTCTACATCTGCTATGAGTTGGAACTATCCTCCCACTTGGAGGAAAGCCAGAGCACTGGAAAAGAGGAGGAAAAAAAGGAAAAAATCACGACCAAACATCCTTTTGATAAAGATGCTTTGAAATTAATGAAGTGAATTAATTAAATCATTCAAACAGCAATGCAGGGTGCATTGTGGTCCTTTCCACCACATTTTCTCTTAGGTGGTTTCACAGTTTCCAGGTAAATATGGAAAAAGGGAAATATTTTTAATAGGGGAAATATATTTCCTTTCCCCATCTCTGTGGGTGAGCATTAAGAAGTATTTCTTCCAAATCACATTATGTTACATTTTCATCTTACATTAGCTCAGGTGCTGCATCAAAGTGTGAAGATAACGTAGTATAACATACCATGAACTTCTTTTGCTCCATAAGGAATTACAGTATATGCTAAACTGTTGTTAAAAACAGGAATTTGAGCATCTATAGGACTTGTGATTGGAATGCCTTAAGATGTTTCTTATTATTACATGTTCTGAAAAGAATGAACTAATCCTTTCTTTATTAAAAGAAGGGCAAAGAAGAAAGCTGAAAAGATTAGAACATAAAGTTAAGCATTCAGCAGCTCAGCAGTCAAAAGTCAGCCTGTCTCTAGCAAAATCAGTGCAAATCAATACTGATTAAGACTTTGGCCCAATATTAACAGGCAAAACCAGCAAATAAAGCCAAAAGGCAGATTCATCAAAGGCACTTGCAGATAAAAATAATAATCTTCATAAGTTAAAAAAGAGAATTACTGTAGCAAATGGGCATAGGCATACAGGGATACTGCTTGGTACGAAAAAGAAGCAGGTGACTTCTTTCTAGTTCCTCAAAAAATATAACAGTGCAAGTACTAGTGAGGTGAGAAGAGAAATGTTTCTTTCTTCTGACCTTTATGTTACATGCACCATAGAGATCATGCTTTCTTATGCATCTATGCATCATTACTATGCTCTAATCAAAGGTACCATGAAAGTTGAAAAAAGTTAAATCCCAGCCTCCTTAAAAGAGTTGCAAAACTCACCTCTAGATTTAAGGTCCTTAAATCAGTAAGATTCCAGCAGAAACTAAAGAACTGAATAAGGAGACCCAAACATTGCAGCAGAGATCCATTATTCCTTCCAGTAACTTCTCACAGTGGAAAAAGCCTTTGACTCAGCAAAAAACTCTTCCTGTTCCCATTGAGCTCTATAAGCCTTTTGCCCCTGCTAGACACTAATTGATTTCATTGAGAGGAGGTGATCTTAAATTGAGCACATTTATCTCCAATTCATGACCATCTATGGCAAAAGCTTAACAGAAGCAGCAACTATTTCAGAAGGCAGATTTGCTCCAGCCTCACCCTCCCCTGGGGTGGAGTGGATGATACAAGGTAAGATGGGTCTTCAGCTTTTGCCTTTTTTGGGAGTAATTTTAGAGTTATACAGGAGGGTAAGACCCTCTGTGCTTTCTTCTTACAATCTGTCCTTTGATCTAAGGGACCTTGGTTCAGAGGCTTGCAGGCAACACCGAGCTTTCATGCAACAAGTGTACAATAAGGCAGCTGCACATCCCTGACTCATCACCTTTAAAGCAAATGTAGGCAGCATGAGGATAGATCCAGGTAACTGTGGGAGTTGCCATCACTGTGAGCCAAGTGAATGCTCTACAGCTGTTCTTTATATGTTCTTCCTCAACTCTGCACCCAGAACCCAGTAGAATAATGTGGACTACAGTATCCCTCTGTGGTTGTACAGGGAGGTAGCACCCATTGATTCTTCCTGCATTGTCTTATGAACTTCATAGTCATTCATTGAATTAGATTATGTGATAGGATCCATCATCATTTACTTCCCCTTCATAGAATTTCTGTTTCAACTCTCCAAACAACATCTAAGAGCCCCTGTTTGCCATCTTTGTAATAGAATAAAGAAGACCTAAGTGTGAGAAGTTTTTAAGAGCAGCGTGAGTGGTTCATTTCATGCAACATAGCAGCAATTATTTTACCAACTGCTTCTTAATCTCATCGATTTGGCCATAGTTGCACTTGTATAATCTGTACACCGTGATACCTGAAGCATCCACTTTTCTTTACTCTTGCTGCTTTCATTGTGTAATAAAAACATGACCACTAAAAATTCCATATGTAGACTGGGCAAACAGCCTTAAAAGTGTTGCTTTTCGGAGGGAATTTCATGTTTAGATACTGCATAACATGGTCTTTCATGGTCTTCAAGTCCATGGGATTTCAGAACCACTCTGCGTCCCCTTCCATGCGCCCAACCTCCAAAGGATTGCTATGTGGCAGGTAATTGAGAAGGCCTTAATAAATAATTAGGAATGGCCCCTTGTGCCAGCACTTTTCCTGTATTTTATTTCTTCATTTAAAGAATATTACAGATACACGACCAAAAAATGACACTGTTCGTCTGGTATCTTTGGCATAAACAGAAAATGTGAGTTAAGGCTTTCTAATATATGCCATAAAATGGATTTCTTGAGCAGAATAATGTGTTATCTATGGGTAATTTCCCATTAAAGTAGAGACTATAATTCTGATTAGACATGGATATTATCTTTTCCAGTATGTTTCTGTCAATGCACTGATTCAGCAACCATTTAGACCCCAAGGTCAGGGCTGTTCATAAGTCCCATTGATTTCAAAGTTGAATGTCTGCCCAAGATTAAACACAAAGAAGAATGCTTTCCTAAAGCAATTTATTTAACTCTGTATGTAAGTGGTCTGTTGAATCAGGGCCGAAAGGCTTAGCAACAACTCATGAAAGATAATGAGTTTGGGGCAAATATGTGTATTAGTAGCCAAAATGCATATAATGAGACAAGGAACATCATTGTTACGTGGATTTGAACCAAAATCCCCAAATGTATAAGCTAACCAGAACTTTAAATTGAATTTCTGTTGGAGCTTTGAGCTTAAATCTAAATGGTGAGACAGGCTACATGTACCTGTACATATCAGGGTAGCCCTTGGTTGTCTTCTGCCCTGCATCTGGATCTGCTTCCCAGAGAAGGCACAATACTAGCAGCAGAGACAGCGACTGGCTGAGTTTATCCTGTTAGAATGGTACTGATGAGATACCTGAATTCAGAGTTGGGGAGGGCTCTGGACCCCACAAGCTCAGGGCTGAAACTCTTTTGTTCTGTGCAGTGTCTTTAAAAAGAAGTTTATTTTGAGTTTCTGTATAAAGGAAGTAGAAAGTCATCTTAACAAACACAAGAGATGATGAATTTGACAGAGTACAATACAGATCAAAATGGTTTTAATCATTACCCCCTGTTTTAATTACTACTTGACACATTATCTGTATTGTCCTTCTACAAGTCTCTCTTTTTGAGTGAAATATTAAAGGCGAGCCACAGCTGAATATATAAGCAGTCTAGGAAGAAAATGGCTTTGAACTATTTGAAATGATTTATTGTCCACACTTCTTTATGAATATTTATTTGCCATCATGAAAGCAATTCAATAAAGAGAAAACATGAGGACCAGTTAACAAAACATTTGCATACTCTAACGGTTATTAAAAAGGGAAAGGAAAATAATCTGGTGTGTTAGAATGGTGTTAATGCTGTGGTTCTCCTCTTTCCTGTCGTTAGTTCCAAATACTGCATGTGTGAGAGCAAAATGCGAAGGCCAAGGCTCTTAGGAATTCAGATACTGAGAGGAGATATATAAATAGCCTGCAAATAAGTGTCCCTAACCTTTATATATTCCCATTCAGAAAGAAATAAATGTGTTTATGTGGGCATTTTCAAGGCCAGTGTGGAAACTCTGGTTTTGTTTCCATGCTACTTCAGGTAGCCGGTTATGAAAGCTTGGTTTTTGCAACAAGCATATATAATCCAAGTCCTCATCTTGTCAGGGCTAGAGATCACTCATTCCTGATGCTCCCCAAAGAAGTATGGCTGTCATCAAAAGGAGATGGGAGCACACTATTTTTCTCTGTGAGACCTTTAATGTGTAAGCATGGCTGCATGCACCGAGACCACACACACGGCAGAAATGCTGCTTTCCTGCACTCCTCAGTGGGGGAACACACTTTTTCATGGAATGTGCCCTCATTTCACCCTGGTTGAATTAATTTCATCCACCAGAAAGCACTATGCGTTAGACTTGGAATGAACTTTGTTCCTCGGAGCTTCTTAGCACTATTCTGATACCCAGTCACAGATGGGGCCTTGACAGATTTTCTACTGATTTTCATGATTCCTTTTTTCTTGATAGCTTTTTTTTTTTTAAGCAGGATTGTTGCTGCTTGGGAATTCAAATGCAAATGGAGATGTTCACAGGCACTGTTTTGTAAGGGAGCTCAGCTGGTTGGGGTTTAGAGCTCATAAACTGCATCGTGTATCTCATGTAGTATGTGGAAAATAATCAACCTGATATATAATAGTTCTAGAGGAGGATGGTTACAGGAATAAAACACAGACTTTGGACAAATATATACATTCTCTAGGCCTCAATTTTCAGTTCTTTGGAAAAAGAATGATAATAATAATCATATGTGTTTATAGTAATAATTATCATTATTATCTACCTGAAAGCTAGCTGTGAGGCTAATTCATTAATACTCTCAAATTACTTCATGATCCTCAACTAGAATTTGCCCTGAAAGTACTAAATATTATAATTTGCACTGTTGAGCTCTTCTAGAGGTTAATAACAGGTACAGTTTACATTAGTGTATTTTATTCTTATTTGTCCCTCTTTTGTCATATCATTTTACCCCCATCTAGGAATTACGGTACCTGATTTGGGGGAGTTTTTACTGCTTGCACACATACAGACATCAGGACCTACACTAGCCCTTTATTTGTGTGCCTGAATTTGGAGTTGCCAATGGAACCACACATTGGTTCTCTGAGGTCAGAGCTCTCTTGATGTATGTTTTAAACGTACCATGAGTAGAATCATAGAATCATAGACTGGTTGGAAAGGACCTTAAGATCATCCAGTTCCAACCCCAGGAAGCTTCTCTAAGTTACACATTGACACCACCACATATTACATGCCTGATCATATTTGTAGGTGTTTCAAAAGCCTGTCTTGCGGCAGTTTACCATGTCCTCCATTTATTGGCAAAAGTGTGTCAGTTATTCACAGCTAAAGACACCCAGATCCATTTCCTCTGGTTGTTATTTGTTGGATAGCTAGACTCTAATGGCTAAAATCTTTATCTACCAACATAAAAGCCGCAGGATATGACACTGCTATCTTGTGCTTCCAATCAGCCTCCTGGTATTACAGCAGTACTTTTTATTTAAGTGTATTTCTACTGCGTTCAGCCTGCTCAAGCCCTGCACGCTCTTTTACATAGCATCTGTACTTGGGGATAATTGAAAACTCAGCACAGCCCAGAGGCAGATGCACAATACGGCAGGAGTGGGCTGGGGCATAACTCAGAAGAATAAGACAAGCAGACAGCAGCAAGCAGGGCAAAGCCAGCCCCAGCAGCATCTCCACCAGAAGACGCCAGAAGCAGTCACACTGGGTTGGGGTCTGGTAGCTGGGTTTCCCATGGGAGCAGCAGAACTCCAGATGTTTTTCCTTCTGCCATCACGGGGCCAAACATCTGGGAACACAGAGCATAGGCAGGGTGGGAGGCTCACCTGGAAAATCACATGGACAGGTCAACACCACATTCACGACCATGCACTTTACTGACACTCCCATCCTCTGCATCCTTTGCAGCGTGGTTCCTGCTTCTAAAACATCATCTAAGGCAATGTTAGTAGAGAATGGGCCAGATAGTATTTTTCTGGTGTTTCAGAAATGTAACATATATATCAATTAATGCCACTTGCTATTTGAGCACTCGTCATAAGATTTACTTAAATGACTGGAATAGGGCACAGTATTTCTTCCTATTAGCTTAAGTAGGAAGAAAGCAAAAATGCCTGGAGTGTAAAAAGAAGACAAGAAGCAATAACAAGAAAACAAGTTGTGGCATGAAGAACAGAAATATTTCTTGACTGTCCTCTTGGCTCTGCCTATGAAGATTTCATCCAACAACCTCAGGCAAAAATAGTTATTGGGTGTTTTGTGTGTCTGGTCTGGTTGTTCCAGGCAGGAGGGGTTTCCGAGAAGCACACAAGTAGGTCTCTACAGTGGGAATCATGAGTTTTCTCATGTGAGTGACACACCTGAGCTGAGGAGGCTGTTTGAAGGAGTTAGATGTGGCCCTACCTTGTAGCAGCATTCCCAGAAGTTGCCGACGTTCAGTTGTCCCCACACACTGAAGATCTATGGCTTTCCATGAGTCATTTGGCATGGTGAGGAAGGAAGATGAGCTAGTCCAGGAGACTTAGGCTGTAACATTGAGATAGGTTGAAACACTCCACCAGTTAGGGGTCTCCCTTAAAGGTATGTTGTTATAAACAAAAGCCACCCAGGGGAGCAGGTCAGAGCAGTTCCTATATCTCTGCCCTTTGTCTTGGCTCTGCTCCCCAAATTCTCTGCCCAAATTCCCCAGCCACAGCAGCTCTGCTCCTGCACCCTGCCCTGTTCACTCTTTTCTTACCTTTTCCTTCCTCTGTTTAGTCTAAGAAGAGTCCTCAGTAGTGAACTGATTATAGGAAACTCATTTATATCATCAGTTCCATAGTAGGACAGACTTCTTAAATCATATAAGATAAATACTTTTAATTAAGCAAATTGTGGACAATCTCATCATAATGGATATTACTTCTGCATGTGAAGTCTTAATCTTCACCCATACTGGATACAAAACATGAAACCATTAGAAAACAGAAATACAGCCTTGCTCTAATATTGCCATTTTAAAGCTGCCAGCTTTTACAGTCATCAGTATGATGACAACACACCCCTGGCTAATGAATTTGACTACAGATCAGGGGTTTTATTGGCTATAGATATGAGATCAAATCCATGCAGGCATATTATTTGCAGGTTTTATTAAAAAGTTAAATCACGATTATTAGAAACTCTCTTCAGATTCCTTAATAATAAAAGAAAATAAAGTTAAACTCTAATGAGATTTCCTGGAAGCCTTTTAAAAGGCTGCAGCAGCAGTAAAGTCAGCAGGCACCACGCAGCAAAAGGAAGTATTTACTGATCAGAAGATGAATGTCTCCTCCCCCAGTTTAACAGTTTTACATTATACAGGTTTTTAAGAGAGAGGAAGAAAGCAAGAAAAACTCTAAGGCAACGCTTTCCTCATCTCAGACATCGTATTTCTTGTGATCAAAGCCTTCAAATCCTGGTGCAAACTGACTTTTTGCTCCCATGACCAAAATCTCACTCTCCTCCCTCCTCTCTCCATCTGTTCAGGCTTGTGTTTGGAAGTCCCTACCACAGTGGCAGAAAGGCTGATCCCTATTGCCTCGGATGTGGTGTGGAAACTCATTAATATTCCTCTGGCAGGTACCCTGACCCCGCTGCCCTTGAACATGCTCGGAAACACAAGGTATTCCTGAGCCTTTGTCCCTGGGAGGATTAACAGGGTTGCCCTGGAGCCAGCCTGAAAGTGTTTTAATAGGTAATACGGGTGGGCTGCTCTGCTGACTTCAAGCTTTGCTTCAGGCTGCCCCTGCTCAGCAACATAGGTGCAGGCATTGAAATGAGGAGGGGAAAGCTCGTTTCTGTATGGTTCTGTGTATGGTTAGGGTCTGAATCCTCAGAATTTGGGGGAGGATAGCTCCAAATATCCCATCCGCTCCAGTGCGGCAGCATCCCAGTGAAGGAAATCCAGGCTGGAGACCTGCTCTGCTTCTGCCGCTGTTGACCTTTAGTCAGGGATTTATGCTGTCTCCCCCCCCCACACCCATCATATATTTTACTTTCTGCTCTTTCTCATGCCTTTGAAGCTTATAATTTGTCTGAAGAAGTGAGTGTGGCTTTCTGTGTGGCTTTGCTGTGCTTGGCACAAACAGGTGCCAGTCTCAGCTAGGTCCTGTGGCTCTGTCAGGGTGGAAGTAAATAAACAGGTAATAGTGATAACAATGGTCATTTTTTTTATATGAGTGATAGGATCCTAATGGAGGAGAAGCCTCTCCTCTGAGGTGTCCTTAGCTGCAAGTGAAGGTGTCTCTTTCCTTCTCAGCTGGAGAAAATACTGCCTTTTAAATCAGGCAAAACTTACCATGTAAAATGGAGTGCATCTTTGATTATATGAAATACTATCCTGCCTGTAATTTACCTTCGTGGCTACGAAGGACGCAACATGATTAAGCTAAGAAATGATAGAGTGAACATTATGTATCAGGATGGAAGAAGATATTTCCTATCTAAATAGGGAACAGTCATCAAAACCCAGTGAAAATACACTAGAATCTGTTTCAACGTACAATAAACAAGGCACCCTGCTCTTACCTTATATTGTATTGAAGCTCTCCTTGTTCAGATTGCTGCAGACACTTGTCCTGTAGCCTACAATAGTCTTTGTTTTTACAGCCCCTATGAACTGTCATGGTTTTGTAATGATGTGATTATCTTTCCTTCATTAAGTGTACATGTTCTGCTGCCTTCTCTGTCTTGCCAGCTCTCCTGCATTTCCCTGGGTGAGTCCATGGTCTCAAATTGTAACTGTGTGCAGTGTATTTTCCTGGAGCTGGTAAAACCTTTTCTACTTCACTTAATAACTATGTTTTAGCAGTACCTGCTATCACTTGTTGTCGGGCATACACCCCAGGGGGAAAGGGGTCATTATCCCCATTCTACAGACCAGGAAACCAAAGCATTGCATTTAGCAGCAATTTCCCCCCAGACATGCTGAAGAACGTGCAAACAGGAGAAAGACCAACATCCCTTCAGCTCACATTTCACTCCTTAGCACTTGTAACTGCTTTTTTCCCCCCTTTAATATTACCCCCTGCAGCACTGTGCCCTCCCGCCAGCATTACAGAGAATGATCACAGCAGAGCCAAGTGCTTTTTGCGATCACAAATTCAGATACTGCAGCAAACAATGCGAGTAATTTTCCTAATTTTAGAGTGTGACTTTGCCATGTGTGATGTTTTGTAACTTCCGTTGTGTTTCTGATGGGTTCTGGATCTGATGCCAGTAACATGCTCCGTTCTCATGCAGATTAACATATGATTGGATTTGATGCTAGTATTCAAATGATAAAGTCTGTTTGCTGTTTCCATATAGATGTATCTTTGACAGGAAGAGCAATTCTATAATAAGCCCAGGATGAAAAACTCATCATTTGAGTTGGTACCACATTACCATGGCAACAACATAATGCTAATGAAATTGTGACTGTTGAACCTTGTTTATGGAACTCGACAAAATGGGCTTCATAAAATGAGAAATCGTGTCAGTTAGTAAATGTTTCAAAGCACAATAAAAACCTTACAATCATATGTGCTGTGACTTACTAACCACTGAGGTTATCATCCTCAGTTAATGTAATGCATTGCTGTTTGTAATAAGCATTTATTTCCTTGAAGAAATAAAATTATATAGGGAAATCTGTGCTTCTCCAGGTTTCAATGTGCACCACAAAGTCTCACTCACCTCCATGCCCCAATTCACTGCGTCAAATGGCATGGGGGCATATCTAGTCACGCAGTTGTTATGCTTGTTTAGTCCCTCAAAATCTATAAAAGACACTTCTACTGTAGCGGCAGTAAACACCATTCTGTAAGGCAAACGTTGCTCAATTTGTATCAAAATTTCCACTAAAACATATCCTTTTAGATGAAACCCTACACAGAGGGTGTCTGGTAGCAGTAATGTGTTCTTGGCTTCTCCCCTTCTTTCTTTGTCCCCCTTTGGCAGTTCACTGTTATATACGGCCTGGATGCAGAGACAGGCAGTCACCCTCCCAGAAGGATGTCTCGTTCCTCAGCACAGCGGACCTTGCTCAAGGCAAGGTTTGATATTATGTCCTGCTTTTAAACAAGAAAATGCTGAGCATCCTGATTTCCCAGTCTCTTGAGAGCCAGCAGGCTCATAGGTTTGGGTCCTTAAGACCATCCAGTTCCAACCGCCTGTCATGGGCAGGGACCATGTTGCCTAAGCCCTGTCCAACCTGGCTCTTGGAGAGTTGCCTCACCTCTAAGCACCTCCAATGTTGAGTTTTGCACAGCAGCATCTCATTTTTAGATAGTGGACAGTATTTCCTCATTGTTTTCACCTCGGAAATAAAGTGTAGTACACCCGATGAGTCCATCTCCTAATTTGCCAGGTAAATCAGAACACAGGAGCAGGTGAATGGGCAAGCAATGAGCTCAGTGAGACAAGGGGGCTGGGAATGCGTGATCTATGAGGTTTTTTCTTTAGCAGGCTAATAATACTGTCAAATAGTCACCACAGTGGTATTATCTAGATATTTAGCACAGAGAATATGAGAGAACACTGCTCATTTTAGTGATGTCCTGATTTACATGGCACAGAAGTCAGCGTGAATCTTCACCACATTAGATTTAATGGGCTTTAAATCAGGGCTTTTAAGGGCTGGTTTTGAAAGCTCCACGTTTCATCCTATTTGGAAAAGGAAGCCCTGTCTAACATTCCGTTATGCCCACGGTTTGTGAGAAAGCAATGCACTGAATTTCTGCGTTGATAGAAATATAATGTAATGTAATTCCACTTAGTATATATTTTGCATTAGCTGACAGCTTTATTAAGCAGAACCAATAATCATCATTATCCAGTGTAATAACCATCTCATTAGAAATGGTGTAATTTTCCCTAATTTTAATTTACCTCTCGAACTGAGCAGATCTGAAATTCCTGAAGTGGCTCCAGTTCAGTTTTGTAAGAATTAAAAGGAAACAAAAGTCTTCAGAAAGCTCCTGCTGACTGATTGCTGCTCAAAGAGCGATGCAACAGAGCTTTGTATCTGGTGTATCTCTGGTGTGTTTGTACCAGAAAGAAGGAAGTCCACAACATTCAGGTTAGGAAATCACTTCATCACTTTTCTTTCCTTACTGTCTTTGAAGTAACACTTTCTGCATCCATTTTGCACAGTGATAAATTGTGTGGTTGCCTACAAGCCTTGTATGCACTTCCCTTTAATAAAGGACCTGGCTAAGGATCACACCAAAGAGTGCTGGTAAGGAGGAGCTGACAAGCAGAAACTGTTCTTAGAGGGATGGGGAGGGAGATGAAGACACCCATCAAGTTTTGTTATCCTCCAACGAAAATAGGATGTAAACTGTGAGATCCTGGCAGATTACATATGTCAGGCAAGCAGATGTGAGCAGAAAAATGTAGATGCTAAATGTCACCTAATAGGCTTACTCTGTGGATTATTCACAATGACCAAGGCTGTGTTAACTGTAGCAGGATATAAGAATAAGTGAATCTGGGGACATTTCCAGCTGTGCTGAAACTAATGCTCTTTGATATACCTTGGAGCATCCTAAGAGCACTTTGGGTGTCATACACTTTACAGACATCGTAAACAGCACTATGGTATATATAGTATGTATATTCCCAAATTTCAAAGGGTGCTCTGTTTTCTGTAAAACATGCTTGAAACTCCTGTGTAACATACAAACTGCTCTAGCTGCCTGATTTGTTGCTGCCAGTTCTGAAAACACATGCAGTCAAGAGTACTGTTGCAATCACAGACAGAAGTAACCTCATATGAACAAGGAAGGGCTTTGCAGGTGAAGCAGAGAAATTGGCTAAAGGTTTCATTTATCATAGGATGCTGCTCTATGTAGGTCTAAATCATAAAAAAATAACTACTTTTTCTGTTTATTTGGTTTGGGTTTTAGTATTTCCCCTAACTAATACAGAAAAGCCAGTCTCTCCCATGAACGCACTCTGCTATGAAAGCTCTTCTCTTTGAAATTCTGAGCCTTTTCCACCATAGTATTATTTCCTCAGCTATCAGAGCACACAATGCAGCAACACAAAGCATTCCACTATTATCCCAAGATAACTTCCTAGTTGGTAAATGTATTTTCCTGCCTGTGGTTCCAAGCATTCTGCTCTCATTGGAAATGATGATTTGCCATTATCTTCTCCAATTCAAGTTAGCCCGTATTGGTTTCACTTTGAACATCTACCTGCACGGTACAAACGTGGTTTCTTTGTAGATTGTATGAGCTAGACCAGGCTGGTGACTTTTACAAGCCAGACTACATGAGCAGTGCAGTGGGATGCCTGCTGTAGACAGCCAGCTTCTGGAGGAAACACTGCAGTGACTCACTGGTGGCTGTCTCCTGCCTGCATCAATGTTATCATACCCATACATTAGCATGAGTCTGCTGGAAATGCTGAATTTTAAGGCTGACATAAAGCCATGTGTCCTATCTGGTGTGCTCAATAAATTCAGTGTGGCACTTCTCAGCAGTACTTACCCTTTGGACTCTGCGTAGGATGGGAAAACTCACCTTAAATTTCTCTTCATTTCTGAAGCTTACCATAATGTTCCCCCAGACGCTGGAAGCCAAGTGTCCAGTGCTCATGGGGTACCTCTGATGTACCCACATTTCAAGGTGATGCCACCCCTCTGCAGATTTTGTAAAAAGTTAGTGAGTGTGGACGCGAGGCTTCGGTTTTGGATGGATTCAGAGGTCACCTCTCTTGTCCTTCCTTGGGAGCCTGTTTTGGGAACAGATTTCATAGAATCCCAGACTGGTTTGGGCTGGAAGGGACCTTAAGATCATCCTGTCCCAACCCCTGCCACAGGCAGGGACACCTCACACTAGAGCAGCTTCTTCCAAGCCCCTGTGTCCAACCTGGCCTTGAACACTGCCAGGGATGGGGCAGCCACAGCTTCTCTGGGCACCCTGTGCCAGCACCTCAGCACCCTCACAGGGAAGAACTTCTGCCTTAGATCGGACCTGAACTTCCCCTGTTTCAGTGTGAACCCATCACCCCTTGTCCTATCACTACAGCCCCTGATGAAGAGCCCCTCCGCAGCATCCTTGTAGCTCCCTTTCAAGATACTTCAGACACTTCATGCTCTAAAGTAGCCATGTATTTACACAACATGACAACAATTTACTCCTGGCTCTTAACTGGTCAGCAATAGATGCAGGACCCCTTGGTGCTGGCAAGAAAAAGCCTCATTAGAGAGCGCTCTCCTTTCTCCATCCCTGATGATACTCCTTTCACCTGGTGTGAATTCAGAGAAGCCATGCGCTGGTGACATCTATTGAGCTGCCTGCTCTCTGTGCGTATGAAATGCTCAGTAACAGAAGACATATGACTTACACTCTCTCATTCCACTGCCATTAACTCCTGAGAATCATCCTGGTTCATATTTGCTATAGCAAAAGATAAAACAACAACAACAACAAGATTGTCCAGGATGTGATTTGCAACAGGAAACAGTCCTGGCTTGGTGCAGGCAGCAGCCATCACTGGAGTTCCTACCTCTGCCATCCTGCTCCCCTTATCCTCAGCTGGAGCAGCCCCAGCATGTGGGCAAGAGGCCTGGAGATGCCATCATGATGAAGATGTGATGGCAACAGTTCAAATAAAGCAAGGGGGAACAGTATCTAAAGAGTCAGGAATTATTGTGTTTGCTGGTTTCTCCCTCCTCATTCATGGTGTCTTGGATTCTGACACTTCAGCCAGCTACTTTAACTGAAAAAGACCCTTAAAATGATGTGACTGTCCAAAAACCTGTGCTGAAAATCTTGGAAGTTGTTTATTTTGAGAGAAAAATAAAAACTAAACCAGGACAGAGAAGTTTTAGATCGGCACTTAATAAAGAAAAAAGTGCAAGAATCCCAGTTGATCATCCTGATGTCACACTGACATAATTTATGACAACATTTATGACATTAATATAATGGATGATGTTGGCTTGTCTGACTGACAGTTGTGCATACAGAACATGGTACTTATCACCTTGGTCCTTCCATAATAATAATCACTTCCGTTCTCTCAGCTGTGTCATCAACATATGTACTCACAAGCGTTGATCTCATCTCTGGGAGAGTAGCATCAGGAGCTGGTGTGTTACAATTACTTACCTTGACCTTCCTAGGAGGTTTCTGTTGCTCTTCAATCTCAGGGTTGACAAAAAGAAATAGATTTTCTTCATTATTTAAGGTAAAACTTTGCTGTGCAATTTGTACCTATTCTCCTGGTGGCCATTTTCACTAAACCAGGTGTCAAGATGTTCTTTTTAGATGGGCAATTTCACATGCATCATGTTGAAAAGATGAAAGAGGAAGACAAAAATTTGGGGTGTTTCCAAAAATTGACAATTTAGCCCATACTAATGATGGCTGGGTGGATAAGGGGATGCTCAGAGAGTTATACACTAGGGTCTGCCACAATGCTGCTGCTTCCCTGTTTGCACTGAGCTTCCCCTCTGTTCGGTTGGCCACCAAGGTGCTCCGTACCATCCTCTGGCCAAGAAAACTGGGCTGGAACTGTTGCTGTGAGACATGAAAGACACTCACACTGCAGGGCCGGGTCTGGTGGAGTCACCGTCCCTGCAAGTGTTCACACACCGTGTAGACGAGGCCCTCAGTGCCATGGGTTAGTGGCGGCCTTGGCAGTGCTGGGAATGGTTGGACTTGATGAGCTTAAAGGGCTTTTCCAACCTGGTTGATTCTGTGATGAGCAGCCATTTGCATCTCTGGGGCTGAAGATCAGTTTGATTCAGCTGGGAAACAAGTAGCTGGACATTTGTCACTGTTTCTGTGAAAAATACAGGCATGTTTTCTTGGGCCGTCAAATGGGACATATGGGAGCCAGATTCCATCTTTCATTAGATCTTGGAAATCCTGTCCTCCTGAGGCAATTAATTAGCATGATATTCTTGGCTGCTAATGTTTGCTTTCAGATATCAGTGGCAACAGACTTGGCAACATAAATCTGGTGAGTATGGTCTAATGGTTTAGGGTGTTAGCCAAGGCCTCCACACAGCTTTCTTCAACCCCTCAGCTTTTCCAGAGCTCCCTTATGCCTGCAGATAGGTCCCATGGTATCTGTCCATGTCTTAGCTCTCTCTCTGAAAACTAAATGTAATAGTACTCTCCTGCTTCACAGGACAGATGCATTACAGACTGTACGGCAACAGAGACCAGGCAGCACCACTGCAGTCCTCTGCCTCTTATCTCCATGATGGATGCTCCATCCCTGGCCATGTTCAACAGCAACCTGGTTTAGTGTGAGGCATCCCTGCCCATGGCAGGGGGTTGGCATTAGATGATCTTAAGGTCCTTTCCAATCCAACCCATTCTGTGATTCTAGGGAGGATCTATCCTGCAAAGCTTTTCTTTGATCCTTACACGATTTAAAGCAAAATCATTTGCATCAGAAATTTGTCAATTGAACGCATTTCTATTTCTTTACTTTCAGTTGGCCCACTGAAGATACCTGCATTCTGTACAAACCCTTCTCTGTAGGGCATCTGTGGAAAACAGCGTATTTCCCTATCTAAGGAAGTCATTTTAGCTAGGCTCATAGGGAAGGTATACACCCCTCAGCTGGTATCTTCTGTGTGTGATCCCTTCTAAACTGTATGCAGTGTGATGTACAGCAAAACCACACACTTTAAACCCTTCAATACAACCCAGAGATTTAATCTAAACTGTTCGCTTTGCCTTTGTTCCTTCAATTATATTTATAATGTTCTATAATTATAAAAATTCATGGTGGAAAAATTGTGTTAGTTACAACTACAGAAAATGCCGTGCCTTTCTTGAAGAGAGATGCAAGCCAAATGTAAAACATCTCTCCAACACATCTGCCATGGGGAAGAACACACTTTTCTTTGGGATTCACTAAACACCAACTGAATTCTTAAGGGAGAGGGGAGAGGAGGGACCTATTTCAGTGCACCAAAAGGCTTGTGCCATTTTATAGATGCACTGGCTACTATTATTGCAAAAAAGTAGTTGTGTATATAGGATCTCACTGAAGTGGTCACAACTGGATGTATTTGAAGTCACAAAAGGCGTATTACAAAGCTGTTTGAAACAGATGTGCTCCTACCCTCCGTTTAAAATGAGTCCATAGTGTTAATTCAGAAAACCTTTGCAGTCACTAATACACAATCACACACTTTCTAAACATGTATGAAAGGAACTAGGTAGAAGGAAAATACCACTAAACAGTAGATGCAATGTTTGGTGCTCCTTCCAGATATCTCATTTAATTGGGATAAGAAAATGCAAAGCATTACATGTAGGATTGTCTGTTTTCACTTGACGTAGCTCGTACTTACACCTTAAATACTCTGGGATTGAACTTCGTTTTCATACATGCCAGACAAACCTCTATTAATTAAGCCCAACAAAAATGCAAGCAGGAGAGCTGAATAATTGAACGTGAATTTATCCTATATAACTCATGTATTCATGCCATGCTTCTTTATACTTTCTGCCATGCTGCTACCCTTATTAGTCCTCCATATCTTAATGCAGTGCTTCTTCAGACTCCCTTACTCCTCCCATTAGTTCAGGCTCAGTGATCCATTTCCACGTACCCAGAATTCTGACTTTCAGCCCATGTCTTTTACGTACCATCAGGAAGGATTTTGCAGAACACTGGCTGAAAGACACTCATTGTGCAACTAATAAGGAAGGTTTAAATACCATTACAATTCCGACTTGTACTTTCATATGCCATGAAATCCGGAATTAAGGATCTGCCTTGCATCCCTGCTTGCACAATTGCACCTAAGCACTGCCAATGGTGTAGGAAGATCACAGAATGCCTGCACCAGCTGAAGCACGCAGGCGCTTTGGACCACTGCAGCTTTTTGCTCAGGCTCCTGGCAGCTTTCCTGTGAGCCTGGTCACCATTAAGGCCAGAGAGGAAGGCACTGGGTAAGGAGTTTAAGCTCCAAATTACTCCGTTGCTTTTATTTCAGCCTCTCATGCATTGCTGCCTTGAAGTCATAGCAGCTCCAGGCTCTGCTATTTAGTTTAGGCTTCAAAATTACACTTGCTCTTAAATTGTTGTGAGATAATAAAGGAAAAAGTGAAATGATAAAATGTTCACTTTGAAAGTCATCTGTTTCCAACAAATTGGGAAGGAAATATACCCAGTATTTCAGGCTGTTCTTTTGAATCACTGATAGGAAACAATTTGGTGAGTAGGTACCATGTTTGTACAACAGGACCAAGGATTCTCAGTTGGCTGGTGTGATGGAATCTTCAGACCTGCTGTATGGATGGGAGAATATGTTTGAAAATTCAAATCCAAAGAAGCTGCATAAGAGAAATCCTTATGAGTAAAATCTAAAGGACACTGATCTAACACTGATGACTGGCAATCGAAATTCTCATTGTACAGGAAAGCCATTCCTAATTTGTATACAAAAGTCCCCAAAACCATTGGCTCTTTTCTTTACAGGTTTTAAAAGTGTAATTAGCTAGATCTGGAATACATACTGGTTTGTGTTGACTGTGGGGCTAGATTAAGCAGCAGCAGCATAAGAGAAAAAGCTCAGATATTACAGTGGAATTGCTTACAGAGCTAACCACCAGCCTGGAGGGCTCTCCCAACAAATGTCCATGCATGATGTAAACCTCTTTCACGGTGCTGGTGGTTTAGTAACTTCCACTGCAGGTGGGTATTACATTTGTACTTGTTTCCTAGCAGCACAAGCTGTATCCTTCACCGAGATGCACCCATTTCACAAGGTTATTGGCTTTTGACATCTCTCATTAGATGTTACAACGAGACAGATTTTTTTCTGCACAGATTGATGTCTATTGATATTACATTAGTTCATCAGGGTTACAAATCCCTCTGCATTGTACTACACTTCACATTCGCTGTATCATGACAAGAGGTTTATAATATTCACTCTGGGGCATATAAAGTGGCTGCCACCCATCCCTTGAATAAATAATTTAAGAAATTGGTGGGAAATCAGACCTAATTAGTAGGATCTGCACTCAACAAGTGCCCTTTGATTTAAATTGTATTTGTGTTTTGATAGGTATTGATTTTATGAGTAGGAGAGATGAATAATACATTTTGTATTGCTCCACCATTCACAGCAATAATGGGACAGAAATAATGGAGGAACACTCCTGCAATGGAAGCTGCCTCTTTAGGGATCTGCTTGCCTAGAGAATCCCACGGGGCAGTTAAAGGCACTCCTTAACTGCATGGAGTGGCCTGATCCCTTTTTGTTCCATTGATTTGCTGCATCATCCTGGACAAATCACTCAGCCTCTCAAAGTCTCTCCTTTTCCATCTGTAAAATGGAAACAGAATGGTTCCTCATCAGTCCGCAAATGGCTGGGAGAGACAGGGAGAAAAGGAATAGCTACAGCCAAGTGGGCATTATCTAAGTCCTGCCTGGCATTACCACATGGAGCATGGGGCAAAGAAGGAGGCCAGCAAGTGAAACTTTGTATGGGCGCTGGAGAGTCTTGTATTGAACAGGCTGCCCAGGGCAGTGCTGCAGTCACCATCCCTGCAAGTGCTCACACACCGTAGAGACAAGGCCCTCAGTGCCATGGGTTAGTGGTGGTCTTGGCAGTGCTGGGAATGGTCGGACTGGATGAGCTTAAAGGGCTTTTCTGGCCTGGCTGGTTATGTGATAACCAGTGCTGGTTATGGTGAAGCTGTGTATCTCCAAGAGTAGCAAGACAGAAGTGCTGCTTCTGTCACACAGAAGCACACTCAAACCCAGCCAGGCTGCCTTGTTTTGCTGCTGCCAGTATTAATGTTCTGGTTATTTTGGCTACTCACACCTCCCTGGGTGAATTGTTTGTATTAGTTTGTATTTCTTGATTGGATGTTAATCCCTTAGGGCAAGAAGAATGAACAGGGTGTAGGTTGTGCCATGCACATAATCCAGGTAACACATGCAGACTGGTGTATTCCCGAGGCAATATCCACTTGGCATGCAGGTACACAAGCATGAGTGGCCAGGGGTGAAAGAACAGAAGCAGGCAAACACATCTCTGAGACCAAAACCAAATCAGAATATACAGTATTCTGTATATTCTGTATATATCAGTACCCCAGCAGCTATAACAAATGCAGACTCTATGGCATAACCAGAATTATAGGAAAGCTTTATTGGTTGTTTTTGCACCCAGTATGCCAGCTCTGATGAGAAAGGAAAAATGTCGGCTCAACTGTGCAACACAATCAACCATGGCATCAAAGCAAGCATCAAAGTGGCCCCTTGGCTGCTGGCGAATAGTACAGGCATCAGAAAAGAGACAATGAAAATACAATGAGCAGAGATAGCAGGTTCCCCCCCCCCATAATATAAACTTCATAGACATTCTTTTAATACAAACAGAAGCAGGATCAGCTGTGAGAGCTTTAAGTTTGCCAAGTATCATGGCAGGACTGTAAAATACCAAGCTGAAGGAGCAGAACAAGCCAAGATGCTCTCCTCAAAACAAAGACATCTCTTTTCATAGATCTCAGACAGCAGCATTAATTTTTTAATCACCCTTTCTGTCACACTCTAGCTTCAACAAGATGGGCTGAAATATCTATTGGTGCCTGTTTAGGTAGGTGCAGTCTACTGCACCAAAATCACTTCATGGCCTCCAAAACCAGATATTATATTTAAGATGTTTTCCCCTTAAAGAATAGAGAACTGCAACTCTGAAGTAGAGGGTCTGCTGTCACATGGAAGAGCAGGAGATTTATATGCGTTTGCATCCTCAGCCTCTCACAGGAGAGGATTTAATTCATGTATGGTGGTTTTCTTTGTGATGCATTCTCCCTTTTTTAAAGTATTTTCCATTCTCTCTGTACATTAAGACCTATATTCATCTAATCATGAGTGACATGCATTCATCACCTTTAGGTTCCCAGGCAGCAGTGCCATAGTGGCACAGGGGAGAACATGTATCAGACAGTCCTCCTTCTTACAGCTGCTATACCTTCCTAGCTGCAGTAGTTCACCCTCCCCAGTATCTTTCCAGACGAGACAAGCAATATTAAATATCCTGAAGGCTTTTTTTTCAGAGGATAAATACTGGAGAAGTTCTTATTTCACAAAATAGTCCAAGTAAAATGCAAAGTGATTGTAAGAAGTTTCATTTTAGGGCAGTGCCGGAGACCTCCTGGGTAACCCATCAAGCAAAGTCCGACTCCCTCTGAAGCCAACATGAGAGCCATATATGCTTTTATGAATCCTGAAATGGCCTGTGAATCTCAAATAGCACTGCACCCTCTGTTTTATAAATCTTTTATGTGATTTTCTTCAATAAATACATATATTTTGCTTTTTGAATCTCAGGCCCCCTTTTGAGCTGCACAGCTCTTTGAATCTTGATAGAAAAGTAGCAACATGAAACCAAAAACACATGCTTTTAACAAATAGGGAAAGTCTATATTTTTGCCAAGGAAAGCGTGGTTTAAAATAAAGCACAGGCTCCTGCAGCATCTAAATCCTGCATATTTTCTGCAGAGCATGGCACAGCTATTGACATGCTGTTGGTTTTATATGTCCCAGGATGCATGAATTATTACTGTCGTTTGGCATTTCATATCCCTAGTTCCATAGCCTATAGCAACACTTACCGTCAGCTGCAGTAGACTATACCACACCTCTGGCAATGCCTCTTATTGATCAAGCACTGCTCAGTGTTTGCCTGCTCAGTAATGCAAAGACATCCTAATTCTCCAAGACAAAAACCCACAAGTTACAGCACTTGGGATTCCTTGTCCTTTTAAGAGACACAGAACGCATTACAGATACCTTCTCCCCTGTCAGGATGCAAACTGACAGATGTCTTATGAGCTTCAGGTAGCACAAAAAAAAATGCATTGCACAATAATACTAAAGCTAGAAGCTGGATGGATGCTAAGCGTTCACAGACTGTGTAGCCGAGGACCTCACTGCCGTGGGTTAGTGGTGGCCTTGGCAGTGCTGGGAATGGTTGGACTGGATGAGCTTAAACCAACCTAGTGGATCCTATGATTCTAACAGTGCTAATATCAAAAGGACCTCAGGAATGAAAGAGATATTCTATGGACAGTCAATGGATTTGCAGTGACAGGTTATTAACTCCTTAAAGAAGGACCTAACTAAAGTGAGCAATACAGAAATTCCAGTAGCAGAAAAACTGCCAAAGGTGTTTGTGCCTATGGATGTGAAAGAAGGCAAGCGAGCTCAGTGCTTCCTGGGGTGAAATTCCCTGAGGCAGCACAAGCATGGGTTTATGTAAGTAATAAAACACACATTGCAAATCACAGGGCAGCAGAGACAACCGCAAGTGGAAAGGCGCAGTCGTGACTGGTTTCTGGGCTCAGCACGCACACTTACACACGCTGAAACAAGTCAAAGGGATGGGAGCCTACCCTTGCCATGGGACAGGTCCTCTGAGGTGCCTCAGCCTCTGCTTCACAGAGCTGCTTTATCTCCTGCTCCCTTCACACTCATCCCATCCCATCGATGGTGCCTCCTCTGGTTCCACCTCCTAGGCTCCAAAGTAGCCACAGCTTTGCTCCCTGGCACAGTAGCTCAGCAGGACACAGGGATACAGGAACCAGGTAGGGGACAGAGCAGCAGTGCAGAACCACTTTTTTCTATTTCCTTGTCTTTAAGTCCCCAGGTGATTGCAGCAGATAATGCTATGGTCAGTGCAGCCTGTTAGCAGCGTTTATAGCTTTATTGGCTGCACCTTCCTCTTGCAGTTATTGCCTTAAGATGTACTCACTCCTTCACATCAGTGCAGCTGTTTTGGATTCACCTGATGGAGGGAAAAGGGGGGACAAGCCCTCAGCTGGGTTATCAGAGTTGCTGCAGAGCTCCTCAAGTGTGGGTTCAGACTCCCTGGTGCCCTGCAGGCACAGGCTGAGTCATGCTGATGCCTGTTACTGTGTGCTGGGGACCCCTCCTGAAAGGTGGGGGCCACTGCTGTACATGATGTGATGGGGAATGGCTGAGGGACCTGGGGGGTTCAGTGTGGAGAAGAGAAGGCTCAGGGGGGACTTGATCGCTCCCTACAGCTGCCTGACAGGAGGATGGAGCCAGGAGGGGGCTGGTCTCTGCTCCCAAGGAACAAGGGATGGGACAAGAGGAAACGGCCTCAAGCTGCACCAGGGCAGGTTTAGATGGAGCTGAGGAACAATTCCTTCCCAGAGGGTGCTCAGGCAATGGGATGCTGCCCATGGGGGGCTCATGAAGAGGGCACTGTGGGCAATGGCCGAGCCCTGCCAGGGGTGCACAACCTCAGCTCAGCCCTCCCCTGTACTAGAGCAGCTAGGAGCCAGCTCTGCCTCTGACCCTCGTGTTTCTCCCCCTGCATCACTCTCTGGGCACCAGCACTCACATACCCTCAAGGTTGATTGCTCAGGGACTGAAATACTCCAGTAACACCCACGATGCAGATCTTGGACCTGACCCCTGCAGTCTCTGCCCATGCTGATGGTGGCTTCGCTCCTCACTTTCACTGCAGAGACAGTGGCTGCAGCACCCTCCCAGTGCTCAGGAAGGGGCTCTTACCTTAGCTATTACTCTTGTCCCACAGCTCTGAGTGCAAGAGCGAGCCTAAAGCATGGCAAAGGAGTTTTCTGCTTGCATTGCACCTTTCTCCTTGCTCTCTCCCATTGTCTGCTTTCCTCATCCTCCCTGCCAGTGTTGCTCCTACCCGAGGAGCCCTCAGCATCTTTGTTTCCTGGCTGCATCCCTTGGGAAGCATCATCAGCTCATGAACCATTTCCTCCAAACACCGAGTGCATCTGCTGCCTTAGCACAATGATTGAGATGCTTATCTGGTCCCAACTTGCTGCAATGAAAAGCTGTGCTCCTTCAGTTCATCTGGTGAGCTTTTATTATCTCTTGAAATACAGAGGCACAGCTCTGCATCATCACGTCTTCAGAGTCACTTAATGGCATGGCTACAGAGCACGGTTCCAGTTGAGCTCAGCTGAACACAGAAGGTGACTTCAGTCGCTGGAGCACTTCATCACTGGGGTAACCCTGGCTGGCAAGGCAGCATTTCACTAGTGAAGTCTCTTTCTTTGCCACCCTAAGGGGGAAGCATGGCCACACACAACTTAAACCCTTGCCAGCAAATAAAAATATAAAATGGTGATTATGTTCCTGTCTTCTGAAGGGATGGGATTTAATTGACAGAACCATCCAGCTCCAAGAGATCTGGTTCATGACATTGGCATTCACACAGTCCCACCAGCCTCCTTGAATCCATAAAACCTCTTTGATTGACTTCTCCCAGGGAAGGACCAGCTTCCTGCTTAGCCTCTGGAAATGGTGGAAGGTGCAAACTCAAGTCTAAAGGCATCTCTTCTCTGCTTCACGAGGCTCGGGCCACTGTCCTCACGTCCCCATGGGCACCTCTGGCAGAGCTGCTGTTCTGGAACATGCAAACCAGCCCCCAGGTTCAGGCAGGGAGGTTCTGCTGCGGTTCCTTATCACACACTGAGCAGGACAGTGGGAGAAGCTGCTGCAGGCACCAGCAGGACCCAGCATACTCAGAAATGGCACAGACTGCATGGCCAAAAGCACTTTTGGGTCTTCAATATGTAAATAGCTTTAGAAATATACACACACACATTTCTATACGTGCTCAGCTACACATCATACATATGTATTGGTGTATGTATAGCCACGCATGATGGTAGTCCTAAGTTTTCAGTCATGAAAGAATGCATTGTGTGTGACTGTGCAAAAGATCACAACGCTTGCAGATGATAGTTTCCCAGCTGGAATGGGAATTTTACAGCCCTCCAAATCCTTACTTCTGAATCTTTCAGCAGTTTATGCAATCTGGGAAGAGTCTAATTTTGACTTCTTGACATCAGTGCACTTACTGAGTGAGAAGGGCTGACTCCCACCATAGTTTCCTCTGTCCCCTCATCTGAAAAAACAAGATGTATTCCATCTCTGTAAACACCAGATAGAATGTTCTTAATAAAATAAAATGTCCTTAAATAAAATATACTTCTTTAATTTGATCTGTGGTTCTGCTTCTAAAGGTTAAACCCATCTACTGTCTTCCCATCATCAATAATCTCTTTTCTTTAAGGAGCTGTTACTTTCACCATAAACATATAAAAGCAGTCCAAGCTACTAAAACCCTGTATTCAGACGCATTCTAAGAGCCACACTACTTTATATCCAGCAGGCTAAGTAAAAGACATGGACAGGTCTGAGATGTTGCAGCTGTATTTTGAACAGACTGAAACATCATCTCTGGAAATCAGAGGCAGTAGTGAAGCTCCTTAAGCAGATCCTGCAGTAAATCACAGCCTGAACAACCCTGCAGTAGGTCTCAGCCATGGAGCGGGATGTTGGAAGGGCGTAAAGGGCAGCGTACCCAGTTTGCCTGGCACTGCAGACAGGCCACAAAGGCGAGGGTGATTCTGTAGGTGCACCACAAACATTCAGATCTCTTATTTGCAATGGGGGGTGTGTGTGTGTGTGCCCCAGCTGACAGAGATAAACAGAGAAGACACATCCCTCCTTCACCTACAGCCGGCTGGGCTTTGTTCCTCTCTGTTCGTACTGCTTTCCTCCCAACCCTTCATCCCCCATGCAAGCTCTTTAAGCTTCCTGTTATTCCAGCCTTTAAATCAATTTGTGATGAACTATTACTGTTGTAGATGCTCTTTCTGCCTTCCTGCTGCTCGGTAGGAAGCAGACTTAGTGGTGCCACCCTAATGAAGGTTTATTTAAGAAGGGCTCAAACCCATTAAAAACTAGTGGCTTGATCCCACAGACCTGTACTTAAGCCTGCAACCCCCAATTTGATCACTGTGGTGTCCAGCAAAGTGCTGCTAGCAGACCTGCTCATGCTCTCAGACACATCTTTACATACATTAGTGGCGTTACATTATCATCACTGCACCAAGCTGTCTTCTGGCCTCCTTACATGTTAAAATTGCAGGAGCTGCTTGGGACTCAGCTCTGCACTCCTGACTTTTGTGAAGCTCTCCCCGTCATCCACACAGCATCACCCCGAGTCAGCCACTGCAGTCAGGCTCACACAGAAGCTCATAAGCATAAACTGTATTTTTAACATCCCAGAAACCGTTCCTGCGTCATCTCCCTTTATGGCTTTCCCGGAATATTCTTTATAGTCTCTGGTTTGCACAAGACACTGCAAAACCAGGATGTTAACACTCGTTGCACAGGCTCAATGGGTTCTTTCTGCCCAGCAAGGAATACATGGCCACCCTCTTAAGCATAACATATTGATTTTGAAAAGGCTTTGATGACTCGGAAAGCGATGCACAAATTGGGATCAGTGCATTTATCAGTGCTGTGCTCTTTGTGCAAGCACAGCTGATGTTTCTGATTACTGGTCTCTCCAAAACACAATGTAAAGGTTTATGGAAGGTATATTCTTAGTGCTCATTGAGCCCAGGTCCACACAATTCATTTGCATCAGGTTGGAAATGCTGAGTCAAACTCCTTCAAATCTTATCTTAAACCTGGCTTTTTAGGAAGGGTTATTCTTCTTGGCAGGTCTGCTTCCACTGGCAGTAGTAAGGCAACACTCCTCAGGTTGCTTTTCACAAGGATGCTATTAGTTTACTCACTGAAGTTCATTCGGCTTTGGCTTTTTAGAAGTTAGCAGCAAGCAATTGCATGGGAACACATGTTTGCATCGTCCCCATCTGTAACTGTAAGAGGGCACAATGAGAGCAGAGATAGTCTATAAGCACCTTAAAAATGCAATCTCTGGGCTTTGAGAAGAGCACATTGATTCGAGCCGCTCGGTTATTGCTGAATCAGTGTGGGGAAGCACAGCATGTATATTTTATTTTAAACACTGAGCTCCTCTAAATCACAACTGAGTTTTTCCTTTTGACAGTAACAAGACACATCAGATGGCTCTCCTTTTAGGACAAAAGGGGACCCACAACACAATATGCAGCCAAATGTGACATTACTTCATCTTTTGTCCTGGTGTTTTAAGTTTTCTACCCCTTTTCCCTCTCTGTTCCTTTTCATTCCGTTGTCTCTCTGATTCTCTTTTCTGCTTTTCCTTCTTTTTCTTCCCTTCCTCTGCTATCTCCATCCTGTGCTTTTCCTCTTCTACATTTTCCCTTTGCTCAGGTGCCCTGTCACTTTCCTCTGCTCCCTTCCAGGAGAGGAAAGGCGGGTACAGCTGTGATTTAGGGCTGGTTCCTCACCCAGCCTGGAATAAGCACCAACAACAAAGGGTATAACAAGTACTTTGTTTTAAAAGTGTCGCAGATCTTTTAGGACCCCGATTCAATCCTTCCAAAGAAAATAAATCCATGGCAATTTTTAATATGCATTAAAAAGCTCTACGGCATGGCCTTCACCTTTATACAACCCTCCTTCTCTTTATGTACCTCCTCAAATGCTGAAAATTAAGACATCTATTTACTTAAGCACATCTTCCTGAAAGCATTTTAAATGCAGTAAACTTGATTTTCTGCCTTAAGTCATACCAAGGACAAGACAATAATAGCTAACAAGACCTCTCACAAAAACATTCTGGCCACTCACACTACTATGGTGTTTTTAACACCGGGTAGTATTTTACACAACAGATTTAATGCACACAATAGTTTTGAGTACAATGATGTTTGGATAACAACATTTAGAAGCATGAAATTACAAGGGCATGATGGGTTTCTATGTGCTTCCTTATAGCACAGAGGCTCCTGCTCTTTGCCCCCCACATCCTTTATGTCAGAAGCAGCACAATGCCAATAAATCTCAAATACATTTTGAGATTCAGAGCAAGGGCTGCAGCACCTGGGTGGAATTTATAAACGTGATTTATAATTGTTGCTGCACCAGACTAGAGCACAGAAGCACAAGGAAAGGTCTCTACCCTCTTTGTGGACATCTGAAACGGAAGTAGTGTTGTTCCTTTGCCTGGGATGTGATCCCCAATATCAGCAGTTCAGGGTGGACTTGAAGAGGACCAGCTTTCTCAGTGGAGCAGGCCAGTGCTCCGCATGCCACTCAATCACAAAATGGTTTGGGTTGGAAAGGACCTTAAAGCTCAACCAGTTCCAATCCCCTGCCACGGGACACCTTCCACTATAGACCAGGTTTCTCCAAGCCCTGTCCAACCTGGCCTTGGTGCCTCTCTCCTTTCTTTCCCAAAATGGACCAAACCCAAAAGGAAAACCCCAATGTTACCGTCTCTGCAGCAGCAGTAGGGCAGCCTGCAACACCTTGTAACTCCCTCAGAGAGTTAAAGATCTTTCTAGGCCACTTACTGTAAGTATTTATGAGTGTTTATGTAAGGTAGCAGCACAACTTTAAATTCTGGCAACACCCAGACTTCACAGGACTCAGATCTGCTGCACAATGAAGGCTTGGGATTAGCTCAAATGCTTTTTAGGCATTTACATGACCTCATAAAGTACTTTGCTCAGAGCTGTCAGTTCCAGCATCATTACTCAAACATTAGGGACTTTCACACCCAATGTACAGCATTTCATTGGGATCGGAAAACCAGACCATGCTGTAGTAAAGAGAGTTCTCATTGATCTTGTTTCATGTCACTGGGCAGGAATGCTGAGGTGTTGGAAGCTTGAATCCTGCCTGGAAGCACCATGCTGGGCAGGGAGGGTGCTGCATGGATTACACCAAGGGATGGGGACTCTTCAGCTCATCAGATTAAGTCCCTCTCCCTTTCTTCACCCACTTGGCAATCTGGCATTCCCAGCTTTTCACTGAGCGAGCGAATTAACCCAGAGAAGGGACTGAACTGCAGGGATTTGTTTCATGCAACCAACAGCTTGCCTGGTGAGTATCAGGCTTAAATATGTCCTCTGGAAATAATACTCAGATTGCCAGAGCTTTAGTGTAGCTATTTGGAAATCCATCAGTAGAAATGTGAGTTACTAGATAGAGAGGTCCTAAGCTTCAGTTTCTGTAACCAAGACCCTCCTCTTTAATGATTTCCAGTGACTTCCTGCTCTCATATTCTATTAAATTTCTGGGAACAAAACATATTAACATTTACTATTCAAAATAATTCACTGGCTTCCTCAGTTTCCTTCCATTAAAAGCCTCTAACCCCGCATTGTCCTTTATGCATATAACGGGAAAACCCAAGGTCAAAAGCATAGGGGCCCTGCTGATACTATTGAACTGCATCTTTGCAGTGGGGCAGGGAGGAGGCATGCTGCTTCCCAGCAATCCCAGCTGCTGCTCCATCGGCTTGCAGCAGCATCCCTGCCCACCCAGACATCTCCCACCCCAGCAAGGAGCAGGAGGGCTGGAAGTGCTGGCTGTCCCCGGGCACCACACTACACCATCATGTCTTGGTGCAGCATCCCTCAGTACTGCAGCCTGAGGTGGGGAGCAGCAGGATGGGAGAACCTTCTGAGCATGCAGTTAGGGGTTATTTTGGGGGGATTAGTTGGATATGTTCACTGCATTAATCCACCATCCTGGCCACTGGAAGTCCCTGAGCTCCCAGATGTCCTGGCCTCAGGATACCCCGCCAGGCCCTGGGGTTATCATTATCCATCTGTAAACTCCTTCAGTTCACCACATACACCTTGTGTTCAGCAGCTCCTTGTAGCCAGCAGCATTTAGCAGCATACACAGAGCTGTTGTCCTGCCAAGACCTTTTCCTTCCATTTCCTGCCTCTTTTCTCTTCAGCTTATAAGAGGAAATGATGGAAAGCAGGATCATGAAATGACAACTTGAACACAGGCAAGTTTAGGTAGGGAAACATGCTCACCCGGTACAACTCAGGCTTCTCCACTCTGTTGTACAGGTACTATGACCTACCCTGTAGGGAATCCATAACACATTCCACACTGCCAGCTCAGTTCAGCAGCTAACCCCATCCAGTGCTGGACTACTACAGTGCGTGTGTAGATGTGTGCCCGCACACACGGGTACTCGCACTTGCTGTAAAACAGAGCTGTTATTCTTAAAACAAACACGTTCCAGTTGTATAATACTAATGGAGTGTCTCTTTGCTCAGAAAAAAGTAATATATTTTATAACCTTTATCAATCACAATGTCTAAATCTGGAGCACCCAGATAGCAACACTCCCCGATTCCTCAGCCAGCTCTTGTATTTGCATTCTGACAGTGCTTTTCAACCATGACACTGAAGGGATGAGCAAGTTATGATCTAATGTGTTAAAAACAAGAGCAATTGCTCACGTGCCCTGCGCAGCAGTGCTCCTGCCACGCCTGAGGGGACAGCCCTGGTGCAGGCAAGGATCCCAGTGGAGCAGAGCATCACCAACATCACCACATCCAGCTTGCTGTGCAGAGACTGGCTGCTGCTTGGGCAGCATGGGAGTTTTTCATTGTACACTAAGAGGAGAAATGGCTTTGTTACCCATCTTCTCCAAAGCTGTCCTTAATAATGATAGTAAGTCAAACAAATCAGCACATGATTTGGTTTTCTGTAAGGGTAAATTGAACTATCAAAGGTTGTAATTTTCAAGGACAGCCAGGTGATTGTTTTTCACGTATCTTCTGTTAGATACGGGTATTCCTATTCTAGTATTTGTGCTATACATGCGTACTTTAAAGTCTTAGAATCACACAATGGTTTGGGTTGGAAAGGACTTTAAAGCTCATCCAGTTTCAACCCCCAGTTTGAGCCCATCACCCCTTGTCCTATCGCTACAGTCCCTGATGCAGAGTCCCTCTCCAGTGTCCTTGTAGCTCCCTTCAAATACTGGAAGGCTGCAGCTATAGGAAGATACTGGAAGTCCTTTCACATGTCCCCTTCAGATATTGGAAGTCCTTTCTGAAGCACTGGAATCCAGACTGTTATCAGGTTGGCCCAACCCTCAGCGCTGTTACAGCCAACGCTCACCTAACACCACAGACTTCAGTGGGACTGCCCTGCATTAGACTGCTTGAAGAAGCTTTAGTTCCCATTCCTGACTTGGTTCCATCATTCCTTATTCTGTCCTAGCTTTCCCCTGCGTGCAGCATTACTGCAGGGAGCAGACACAGAGCAGTGCAGGCTGTAGCACATTCCTGTAAGAGGTTACTTGAGTTACTTGAGGTGTGAGAGCCAGGAGCCCTGAAAGAGGGCAGTATTTAATTTGTCACCAGATACAGGAAGCTGAAGAATTTCTTCTTTAATCCTGCAGGAACTCTGAGTCAAAGTATCTGGAAAAAGTGCAATTCAGTAAAAAATAGATCCACTTTTTCATCATTATTTTTATCTCCTGAACCCTTACAATCACTTTAGTGGTTTCGAAAGAGTTTGTCTGAGAGACAGAAGAGGTTTAGTCCTGGGGAGCCACTGCCTAGCAAGGGCAGCCCTTTTCTCAGCACCACCTTTGGGCAGTGGGGCCATGCATCCTTGTGTCTCCTGCCTCTGCATCCAGAGCACCCTCTGCAAAACAACTCACCATCGCTGTCTGCCTGAGTAGAGACATCTGAGGAGCGCTGGGAACAGCAAATTTTGCACTGCTTACATTTGTTAACAAATAAAGCACTGCGCGGCAGCAATGTTCAAACTGAAAGGTAAAAATCCCGGATGGAGCAAGCTGGGAGCACAGAGGCTCTGTGCTCTTGGAGCTGCCAATTTGCTGCTGTCTTGACCCAAGCTCAGCATTTACATATCACAGAATCCACCCGGTTGGAAAAGCCCTTTAAGCTCATTCAGTCCAAACATTTCCAGTACTGCCAAGGCCACCACTAACCCATGGCACTGAGGGCCTCGTCTCCAAGGTGTGTGAACACTTCCAGGGATGGTTATTCCCCGATGGCTGCTCCTGCCTTCACCCACTACATGATTTCCAGTGACTAAAGCACTGCTCCAACCCTGGATTTTCATGCCAGGCTCCGCAAGCTGCAGAGTAACCCTACAAACAAAATGATATGGCCGAGACCCTTTTTCCCCACCAGGAGAGAAACAATTCTGACTCCTTCCTGTTCTCTTTGCTACAGTTGAGTGACCCACAGTGCTCCACCACAGCCAACTGTGGGCCTTGGCTTTTGGGAGCCATTTGTTTTCAGTTACCTCCTTTGGACAAATCTGAAGGATGACTGCCCTTCCTCCTCCCATCTTTCTAATCGCAGTGCACCAACTGCTGACCCTGCAAAACCAAAGAGCCCATCAGTTGAAAGATCAACTGAATCAATGAAAGAACCTGGTGAAGACAGGTAGCCCAAACCCTGGATCGCTTTGCCCATCTGTGGGCACCAACAGGGATTTCTCCCTGATGAGGACTGCAGGTCAGTACTGAAGGGCCACAATGGTGCAAGCTCTGCTCCCAAAGCACAGGGCACCCACAGGCACATGCCACCACAGCCTCTCCTCCACTATAAGGCTGACATAAAACAGGGACCAAGCTTAACCTGAACCTAACAGCAGCTTTTCCAGGATAGGAAATGAAGAAAGGAAGCTGCAACAGACTGTGGATCCTAATTGCATTTGCTCTCCAGGCTCCGAGATGTCAATCAAAGAAATACGCCATTGCCTTTACTTCTCTGCAGTTGCCATTTACTATTTTACTGGGAAATTGTCCAGCACAGGAGTACCATCTAGAAGGCAGCATCATGCCAGCACTGGAAACCAGTAATATTCCTGAACAACCCCACGGGCTCACTGTCTGTTCCTACGCTGCGGAAAGGCAAGAAGAGGCAGCGTGAGCCAGTTTGCGCCTGTGGGAGCAGTTGCAGCAGCAATGGGTACAGAGGCAGCCCAGGACCCAGCAGGCACATCTGAACTGGTGCACGCTCTGGAGCTGTCAGAGTTTACACCTGAGGGAAGTATGATTCAGTGAGTGAAGTTAAAACAATCACCCTGAACCGAGCTCTTGTATGAGCCTCAGCTTTGTAACGCATCCTCACCAGAGATCATGAGGACCTGGGTAAGCAATGCAAAGAGGCAGAGCGTGCCCACTCCCCAGCTCTATCAGCCCACAGAGCCAGTAGCACCCAGGAGATGGAGATGCCATAGGGGAGACAGGGGTTGCTGAAGTGCCAAAGCACTTTTCCCTGCAAACAGCCCCACTAAAATCATCTCTTGTTCTCTAGCAATGCCTCTTGCTCACCAAAGAGCTCACTTCCCACTATAGGGTGCTCCTTAATACTTAATTACTTCTCTGCTAGGGACTCAGAGTAAGTGTTTGAGGCATTTAACATGCAGAATCACCCTGAGTCACCCAACTTTATCACTATATTTCCTCCTCCCAGTCAAAAAAGCATAACAAAAGACACAGCCCATTCCTGCCTCCTGTATTCCCCTCTTGCCCCCACAAGGAAGCACAGATTTACCTGGACCAAATCCCAGTGGCTTCTAAGAAAAGCCCAGTCTGTCTGCATGTCCTTCCCTCTCTTCAGGTAAGAAAGCTAGTCCCAGAGGGCAGTTTCACACCTACTAATAGATTTAGCCTCTATGAGCAGGGACATAATTGAGGAGGGGACCATCCGTTGTTAGGTAGTTTCTACCCCCTGGAAATCAGCTCAACAAGGAATACCTGAGTCCTTCACACCAGCATCTGGCTCTGCTTCCAGAGGGGTTCAGCAACCATTGTATTTCTGACAACAACAAACCAACCTTTATCATCCTTTTCTCTCTCTCTCTGATGTGATTTCTTAAATTCGTGTGGGTCCTTTATATTCATAAACCACATTGGCTGGAGTGAGCTGGGTTCGAATCATCCTTTAGAGAACTGAAGATTTAATTTCATGGTGGAAGCAAGGCTGACATTTATACTATGCCAAGTGTTAATAAGGTTACTATAACCCTAATCTTTGATAGCTTGACAACAGAATACACTGGGATTATGGCAAAAGCTGGATTTTAACTCTTTTAATCCCATTATTGTTGATAACCTTATCAACACCATGCCCCATTGTAGAGGTGGGGAATCTCCGGGTCTGCAGTTTCTACTCATAGTGTGAGCAGAAGAGCCAGAGCCAGCTGCTTGACGCCTGCAGTGAGGTTCCCAGTTTGCTGCTTTTAAACTCCTTGTTGGAGATGCTTGCCAAGAAAAACATTGGTCCAGTGGCATATGTTGGCGGGGCAATGCAAGGTTGCTCTAATTCCCTTACTTTGTTTTTCCCTTCTCCCATGTGACAACTACTCCAAGAATCAGGCTGCCAGTCTGGCAAGTTGAGATCCAGAAACTTACTGCTAATTACCATGTTTACAATTCCCAACCTGTCTGTTGGTGACAACAATCCAACTGCATCCTCTTGAGTGCACCAAAAAACACTTGCTGGCAATAGCTTCCTAAGGTTCCAGGCTGGCTACATTAATTACTGTTAACTTAATTTTTCTGTATTGAGAAGCAGCTTTCATTAGAAATTCCATGGATTAAAATGATCCTGATAGGAGTTTCAAGAAGTAGCAGCTTGACCTATAGGCTGCTTACCAACCTCTATGTCTTTTATATGAAAACACAATGTAGTGTTTCCATATAACACTAAATTTATATGTGGTCTGGCAAATAAAATAGGCAGAGGTTTAACAAAAATCACACCAGGAAATGAAAGGTTATGCCTTCCCTTTGAAGTAAAATAAGCAGCTGTACAAAGACAGGTTGGATAATATTTATCACTTCTCAGTAAACATTTGCCTGGACAGAATAAATCATATTCTCACTGAATCAAAGTATTGACTGAATTAGAACAAAAAAAAGCATGTATTTCATGAACTCAGCAAAAAAGAGCCCAAACTTAACTGCAGGGCAGAGCCTGAGCACAGAGGATCCCGTTTGTATCCTGCAGGTTCTAGCCCAAGACTCCTGAAGACCATCTGTCTACTCAGGCAAAACTGACTCAATAGGGATGCCCTTCAACAAAGCACATGCTTCCACCCTGCTGGAATCAGCAGAGTGTACTGTGCCCAAAGACTGCAGCAGTCTCCTTTTACAGGGGCACTTTTGTTTGTCACAGCAATCTGAAAACTGACATTATGAAGAGAAGCCCTGAAGCCTGTAGAGAAGCGCCATACCCGTATCTGCTTGTGATAACAGTGGCTTCCCAGCTCCCAAAATCAAGCCTACTTGTAAATGTGCAAGGATATATTTAAGGGCCTGATTTTAGCCCCCTTTTTCTTGGAATCATAAAATCCCAGACTGGTTTGGGTTGGAAAGGACCTTAAGATCATCCAGTTCCAACCCCCTGCCATGGGCAGGGACATCTCACACTAGACTGTGTCACCCAAGGCTCCGTCTAGCCTGGCCTTGAACACTGCCTCGTCTAACTAAGTAGTAACAGGCCACAGTAAGGATGCCTTGAAGCAGATTCTCCACCATCTCACAGAGTCCCAAGACACCACAGCCAATTCCCTTGCTGTCCTGGCAGCATTTCTCAGACTGCCAGCCACTGTTCCTGCTCTCACACCATGGTCCTACCCTGTGAGGTTGCAGTGGGCTACTGAGGAAAAGATAACCCAAAGCAAAACTCAAGCTAAGAAAAATCAGTGCGGGGTAGGGGAAGTGGAGCCAAAGCAGGGAGTAAGCCAAAGGGACAGATACTAAAACAGGCATTCTGACTTACAAAAGGGAAAAAAAATGAATCAGTGCTCCCAGAGGAGGCAGTCTGCATGTACTCTGGTCCTAAAGCAAGAAAGTGGAAACAAGCATTTAGGAGCAGTTCATTTATATGAAGCATAATGAATATGCTGAGCAAAGTACCAGAGAAGATAATAAACCTGCATCTCAGAGAATGATCTAAAAGGTGTTAGAGGAAAGAGATATTCAAGGCTGCAAAAGCAACTGGCGGTATACAGGGACACATGGACACAGATTCTATGCTATCGACGTGTTTTCCCTCCCCAACCCAGCCTGCACAGCTCAGTTACTTACATTTTGTGTAATGTATAGTCTAAAAAAAGTCAGCCAATTTCCACTCAATTTATAATTTAGCAAGCAGAGAAGCTTGATTCTTCTACTTTACATAAAACACACATAAAACCGAAAACAAAATAGCTTCAGAGCATATGGGCAAAGTGCACAAGAGCCACAGAGAAAAGGAAGAGTAAAAAAGGACACGGAGCAAAAGCACTGTCTGGATTGAGCTTTGCTAAGGAGTTTTGAGTGCCTTATTTGTGCATCTCATAGACAAGCAAGCTGTCATTGTCATGGGCATGTGTTGGCGCTGCACTTCAGTCTCATCACTGGACTATCAGGCACACAGACCTACCTAAACAACGTCCTAATGCTGGATGGGGCTTTATTACTGCATCTTTTCCTAGATTCATTTAGATCTATTTCTAAGTCTATTTCTTCTCTCTGAAGAAGAAATATTGTAGAAAACCTTCTGCAACAACATGGCGAGAAGGCATTGGTGTACATTGAGCAAGTACTGCCTTCCTCCCATTCCCTCTTGGACATCTCCTTTCCTTTTAGAATCAGAGAATCCCAGACTGGTTTGGGTTGGAAAGGACCTTAAAGCTCATCCAGTTCCAACCCCTGCCATGGGCAGGGACACCTCACATTAGAGCAGGTTGCTCCAAGCCCCTGTGTCCAACCTGGCCTTGAACACTGCCAGGGATGGGG
>WYDI02028841.1:61445-72271 GCA_009867235.2 Psittacus erithacus
TGCAGCCCCCTTCAGACACTGGAAGCTGCTCTGAGGTCTCCACGCAGCTTCTCTTCTCCAGGCTGAACAGCCCCAATATTCTCAGCCTGTCTCCATGCGGGAGCTGCTCCATGAAGAAAGGCAGGGAACTCTCACCCGCTGGGTAAGCCGGGGTCAGTGCCACTTCCCAGGAAGCAGCAATGGGTTTGTGCTCTTGTGGTGATTTCTCCTGCACCTTTCCACTGTGCCTGCCACTGCAGGCATCCCCTGAGAGGAGACACAACTACAAGTGCCAAAGCTGATATTCCTGCCCGTGGTGTGGTAGGCTCCAAATGATGCCTCTTCCCCATTTGCCTGAGGAGTCATCCTGGATGCTAACAATAAACTCCATGGAGGCTGGTGGAGCTCAGGCTGCCTCACCAACTTCTGTCTGGATTCAGTCATTTCCAGTGAGCAATATATAAATAGATGCTGCCTCATTATTGATGCACACTGAGCAAAGGGTTTAGCCAGGAATGAAGCTTGCCTGCTTTCCTTTTATGGATGAAAAGCAGGATCCTAGAGCCTTTCTGTGATATCTCTGCACATGTCAATCACATCACACCAGGATGAAGATTGTGTGCTCTTAGACCCTTGTTAAATGGCAGCCACATGGCCATGGGAAACATCCATGGGAATGAAGTGCAGCTCTGCATTTGTACGCATGTGTGCCTAGGCATATTGACACACCAAACCCAAATGAAAGCAGAATACTAATGGTCTCAGCCTCACGTTTCTATTCCTTTTCAAATCCCAAGACTGGACTGTAGTCTGGGCTAACTCTGACACAAATCTCATTTGACATTATTATAAACCACTGATTTACACTAATGGAACAGTTATCCTCTGATTTAAAAAGCAAACCCAGATCCAAGCCTCTCAGCCCTTCAATCCGGGTGCTGTAGTGCATTGATACTCGCCAACTAAATTTGATCATGAACTCAAGCAAAGGCAAGGTATTGATATTTCAAAGCACCGTTCCTCACACTTCTGAGCAGCAAACGGTCCATCACTAAGAAGGCAAAACCTTATCAGCATGAGATGACTTCTCTGAAACACTGACCTCACTGCTAGCTCCAGAGTTCATCTCAGAAGAGAGCTTTTAGTCAAGAAACAAGAGCTGTTACTCTGAGCCTCTCTAGGGGACACATAGTTAAGGTTTGCATCCAAAAACACATGAACTAATTCAAATAGAGTGGCATTTGGTAAGAATTAAACCAGAAACACTCCAGGTAAATATCTGGGTGGAGGGGGGGAGAGAAGTTAGTTATTCATTTGGTTTGCTTTCCTTAGATTTCGCATCACGCCCATTCAGCCTCCTTTCGCTTGCTGGTGTTTTTCCTCCCCCTGTACCAGGAAGGCTGGAGCAGAACAAGCAGCACTGACTCACTGCAGCTCCAGAATTGAAGTGAAACATGTCTATTTTCATCTCTAACTGTGGGGCTGGGTCCTGCAGTCTTCACTGGTAAGAATTTACATACACAGAAACGAAGAGCATCTAAACAAGGAAAGTGAAAGGGAGTGGGTTTGTTTCTTGCTCCCTAGAGCAGGACTAGATCCTGTTCTCACCAAGGCGCTCTATGAACGGCTGAAGGCAAATGGGTTTATGTCATCATACGTACAACAGCCACACAATGCCCTAACACAACAAAGAACAATATGACTCGAAAAGTGTTGTACCGAAACCTTGCCTTCCTCTGCATTACTCAGACCCCTGGAAAACATCCAGGGAAAATGGTCTCTTTTATAAAAGCAGAAAAATCACCATGTCCTCAACTGACGTCTGAGACAGTTTCCATAGTTCAAGACATTCAGAAAAAAACCAGGAAATTACACATTCCTGACATTCCTAAAAGAAGACATGGAGAAGGAAAACCCTTTCCATCCCCTCAAACATTTGCACGTATCATAAGCAGCAATGGGGACGGCCAGGCAGCGGAGCAAAGAAACTAAGTGAACAAGAAACAATTTTTCCCTGTAGTAGTCCTTTTTAATAACCAGAGCATCAAGACTGAGCTGTTGGTCCAGTAAAACCACAGGCATTGAACTCTGTAATTTTGGATTTCAGAAGAATGTTTTTGGTGACTTGAGGAAGAGGCAATGCTGCTCTGCATTTCCTTGGAGTAACCAAGGAAAAATGCTTGGTAAAGGATAAGTTTCCAGGTGGTGTGAAGCATTAATGCATCGAGCCTCCCTGCTCCTATTATTTCCATGCTAAGTTAGAAAAGAAAATAAATCCTTTATAATGCAGTAATTACCGTGATGCCTTTTGATTTGAATTTTCTATCAACTTCTTGTTGGGAGAATGTGAATACTTGCAAAGCTATTACTATCAGATAATCCAAAAGAAGTCATATGAATTCTACATTATCTATGTAAATGCCTTTGTAAGATGCAGTGAGATGGTTCTTTTTTTGGTAACAGGCTGCACAATCAAAAGCTGTGCAGTTCTGGTTCAGAATGTCCCTCTTTCTCCAATTAGAGAAGATCAATCCCATGGTGATCACTTTGTCATTGATTTTCAGTGATTTAAAACATAGGCTTGACCTACGAACATTAATAAACTTTGTTATATTGTCCTGCCTTATTAAGAGACCTGCTAATATTCCAAACAAGGTTATGAATCAGCACTTCTTAATATTAAAGAAGCATCAGCTATATATTTCCTACATTTCATGCCTCATGTAATAATGTAAAAGGGATGGGCATTGCATCAAGTCAGATAAACTGATACAGAACAATACTGTGGTGACAACTGACCTTGAAACAGATAAAAGATTAAATTTACTTAATCTGAGAAAGGAGCTTGGAAACTTTAAGCAGCCTCTTATGGGCCTGCCTCCTTCTTTCTAGTGGTATTGGGGAATTATCAGAGACATTTCAGCTCCATGGAAGCGTATCACAGAAGTCAGAAGCAAGAAGGTCCTCTAGCCCCCCTAGGTGACTATTGGCTGCAATGTCTTGGCCAAGCTAATTTTCTATTTCCCAGGCAAAGGTTTTCCCACCTGGAGATTGCTTCATTGCTTCCTATCATCTGTGCTGGTTGGAGAGGTATTGGGCTCCCTATAAAGGAAACCTTTCTTGATGGACACACTGGATTGTCTCCCTGAGTAGCTCCTGGGTCCATTTGTGCATGCCGGGATACAGCGCTCTCCTGCAGACAGGAGAAAACGCTGGGCCCACTGAAATCCGTAGAAAATTCCCACTGGAGGAGAACGATTTCAAAAGCAGGATACTCATTTGTCTATACGGGTATTGTTATGTCATTTTGGCTAGGTATGTATATTCATATATATACACACACACGCACACAAATATATATAAACCAACTTCCTTTCAGCTATATATTGAGGGCTCTTCTTTCTCCCATCAATCAACCCCTCTAGTTTCTGGAACATTTCACCTCATTTTCACTTGGTCGCTTTTAACCAGATACTGTTTTTCCAGACAGCAAACGACCAACCGTGCGCGCTGTTCCAGCCCTGCTTTCCACGCTCATGGTGCATTCTCCCAGCGCCACGCTGCGATACCTCCTTGCCTTCCATCCCTGGTGCCTCTCCTCTCATCTGCTCTCTCTGCAAAGCCACAGCCCATCTACCCTCTGCCATCACCTCCAGGCCTCTTCTCTTTACCTTCCCTAGGAGCCTCTCTGTCCTTCGATGTCAGGCTCTTCCCATCACCTCTATGAATTCTGGCTTGGGGTTTCACTTTTAAACTCCTTATTTTTGGCCTGTCATTTGAATAACTTTTGAGTCATTGCTCCTATCAAGCCAACGTTTATAAATAGCTCTGTGTATTGCAGGTACGTGACAATCAAGTCCTTTGATTTTTGAGCCATTTGGTTTCTAAATAATAGCAATAAAAGCATGCAAGCAGCACAGGCATTAGCCCAGGAAATGTTTCAACCATTAAAGCTTGCAGGAGGCAGATGCTGAATTTGGTAAAAAAATTAGGATTATTACTAATGAGGGTTGTGATTAAGTTTACAACACTAAATGGTGAGGTGTTGTAACAGCTGAGGGTAATACCTGGGAGCTGCTTTTCAGAAAAGTAGCAATCTTTTCCAAGGAAGAGAAGGAAAAGCCTTTTGTGTGTGGAAAGTCACTATTTATCTTAGAAAAGCAGCATAAAAATCCACTTGTATAGATCACTTCCAGTGCGATGTAAAAACCCAGAGACAACAGGCTCAGCTTATTCTTACGGCTGCAAAGCATGTGTATAGCTCTGTGGATGTACAGGTATTACTCTTTTCCTTCAGGAAAACCTATGAACTCTAGAAGCTGCCTAAACTGATAAGGGAAGAAACCTTCCACTCCCCTCAAAATCAGCTATAGTCTTCAAAGTGGAAAGAAAGCACAACTGATCCCAAGGGAAGGGATCTGCCTAACTGTACGTATCTCCATGTATTTTTTGTAGGCAAATTTGCAGGCAACAAGAGGAATCCCAGCACTGGTCACAAATACACACCACAACAGCACAGCCCTGCTGAGGTGAGTGGGACTTGTGCCTCTACCTGGGAGAGTGGGGCTGTGCATATTAGGCTCCATCCTCCCTTCAGAAGGGCGTGTATATTATACATTCATTCCAGTTAGAGCTATGGACATACATATAAGGGTTGTAGGCTTAAATATTGGTATATAGAGCACATGAAATCAAACGGCACCTAATTTAGGGTATTGCTAAGCAGAGCGATGCTCCCTGATATGGGTAGACCCAGACAGGGCTGTTCCTCTGTTTGCACAGGACAGCAGGGACCAAAACTACTCTTCCTTCTCCAAATCCCACCATGGGGGATGATGTGCCCGAGGTACACAGGGGCACAGCCCTTGGGGCAAACCCCTGCTGTCTCCCCAGTGCAGAGCAGGGTGGCTGCTTGGGGGTACCCTGTAGCACCCTGCCCTGCACCAGAGTGGCTGCCACCCCACTGCTCGCCAGCCATCAGCTATGCTGCTACAGAGGCCCTGGCATGACAAAGGCTTACCTACAGGAGCGGCCTTGGGGGCTACTCCAGTGGATAAAATTACCCAGAGATAGAAATCTTCATGGGATTATGGCCTTTAAAAAAAAAAACCAAAAAGGCCAAGTTCCAGTAATTCTTTAGGGCTAATTCTTTATTTAATTTTCTATCAGGATGCAGATTACAAAAAAACCCCAATTTTCAAACAGAAATTCAGTATTCTAAACGAATGAAATATGTATTCACCAGAATAGTTGTTAACACAAGGCTGGGGCTGCCACAAGCCTCATTCTACAATGTTGTCTTAGAGAATACTCGTACTGGTACAATTAAAACCCCTTATTGATAAAGTAAGAAATGCTGCACTCCAGCCTTTTAGTATTATTCTTTTCCTGTTAATAGAATCTCATTAGAGGCAGGGGAGGTTTAGAGTCGTTTTTTAGGACACAGGATTCGTAATTTCTAAGGCAAAAAAATAGGGAGTGTAGTGCTGTAAAAAACTCTTTCACTAGGGGTCTAATCTTTCCTGCAGTGAAATCAATTGGGGCTTTACAATTGCATCAAATGCAATGGATTTGGCCCCAAATATCTTGGATTTAACAGGAGCAACCTTGCTCCCCTGAGCATGGTCATGGGCGCTATGTGCATTCCCCAGGTCAGGCCTGCAGTAGCAATAGTCTCTTCTTAGAGATCTGTTGTTCAGCAACGACTGCTTCTGTCCTCCACTATAGGGACGTGACAGACCCCAGGAACTGCTAATGAACAGGGAGAGCCACTCTGAGGCCATGCTATTGGGAAACATCATTCCAAGAGCCCTCCTGCTGCTCACAATAGTTCATGGTTCTTTTGGGGAGCACATCCAGTATTTCTCTGATCGGACCTTAGTTTCACTCTCGTAACCCACAGTATCAGAGCAATTCCCCACAGGTTTTAAAGAAAAGAAACCCACAATCATCAAAATGTTAATTTTGACAATGACAAAGAGTACACGCATTAAAAATGCATCAGCCCTGTCATTAAGGCATTATTCAGCAAAACCAGCTCATCATCCTAAACAGAAAGCAACCAGAAGGAACCAGGTATAAAGGAACATTTTGCCAAGCTTGTATTTATGGGGACCAGTCCCATCCATACTGCGCAAGATACTCAACCAAGCAAAGAGCAAACAAAACCACATCCTTTATGTGATGAAATGGGAACTCTTGATAATACTCTAAGTCATGACTCAAGGGAAAATGTCAACTGAAAGCTCAGATCAGAGAAAGGTTTGTAATACAAACCTGACTGTTTTAAACAGTGTTTTCCATTGCTGTTCCTGCAGCGCTTGTGAATGTAGCTTATGGTGCTGAACTGACTAGGATTTAGCAGCTGATGGTGTCTTTTTAAGGCATAATTTAACATTATTTCTGAGGCTGTTGAACATACTAAACTACAAGGAAAAAAAATCTGCTTTCAAGTGGTATTAGAGAAACACGAGGATCAGAGTGCTGGCATCAAAGATGTGTCTAAAGAATAACAGATCCACACATCTGTGTAACAACAAGCACTCCACTTGCTACTGAAGGCAACAGAGTAAGATTCCTTTGGCAGTTGTTGGAAATAATTAAGCAGAACATAGATGGCCTCTTAATTGCTAAGCAAGAGACAGAGAGAAAGACATTCTGCATCATCCCACCTCTCGCTCACGACCTAGCTATCACCCCATGTCTGGCTCGTCCATGTTAAAAATCATTCTTAGCCTGAGCTTGTGGGAAGGATCCATTCAAAAAGGCTATCTCATCACTGTATTCTTGGTCTTGCTTTAAAATGGCTCCTGATATAATTCATTTCAGGCTGAAATGTGGCCTCACAATTGCAACTATGAGGCAGCAAAACCTGGGATCATCTGGGCATGCGGAGAGGTCTCAAATGGGGAAACGTAGGGATGATCACACCCTGCTCCTTGTCTCTGCCAGTCTTGGGGGCAGAGGAGCAGGGGAAAAAAGGCTGGAAGTATGAATGCTATGCCTGCATTTTCCTAAGCACAGCATCTGAAAGGCTAATCAGGCTTTAACCAAAGGCCGTGCCCTTCTGCTGAGACTGAAGAGAGGGACAGGTGTGCCTCTTCTTCTGGGTTAGAGATGAGGCATGGCTTGGCTAGTGATGGGAATGAAGGCTCCCTTGCTTGTCTCTCCCACCTGCAAGTAGCATTTGGGGGGTCCTGAGCTCTTGGGGGTATGGGGAGGGGCAAAGAAGCCACCACCTGAGCTCCAGCTGGGGAAACAACCTCTTGGCCCTGAACAAGGTGGGTCCTCATTCTGATGAGCTCTGGGTGCTTCCCGACCAGCTGAGCGTGAAACTGGCTTCTAATCCTGCCCCCACCGCTTTGGTACCATGGGGTGAGGGTAAGGGGGGCATAATCCCCACGAAGCAACTGGCCACAACCTGCTCCCCAGCAGCGACCCAGGCGGGGAATGGGGCTGTCCCCAGTGGGTGTGCGGGGCTCTCGCCACCTCCGCCCCTCGCGAAACGCGGCTGCGGTGAGGCGGCGTCCCGGGCTCCGACGGCGGGCACAGGCGGAGCCGGGACAGCCCCGACCCTGCGGGCAGCCCGTGTCCCGCCCTGGGGACCTGCGGTCCCCTTGTCCCTGCCGGAGAGGAGCGGGGGGGCCGCCGGTCGGTGCCGGTGCTTCCCGGACGCGGCGAGCAGCTTCTCCCCCCGCAGCGGCCCCGGCACCCCGAGGGCCGGTTGCGAGGTGTTCGTTCCCACGAGGCTTGGCAAAGCCTTCCCCGTCTCCCCAGCCGCGGGCTTGCTCACACGCACACACACACACACGCAGGAGCGAGCATCACCCCCCCACCTTCCGCAGGGGAACAGGGCGTCCGAGCTCCCCCCGCCCTGGCAGAGACACAGACAGAGTGAAACATTGCAAAGCGTAGGAAAAGATGGAAAAGGTGCTACCTTGGCAACTAGAGGAGGTTAGGAGCCAGCTGGTGGGCTGGGGGCGGTCGCGCTGCCTGCCTGCCTGCCCGCCGCCGGTACTCTCCTCGACTACGCGTATTCTTAAGCAATAACAACGTAATCCGTATTATCCACCCAAGAATACCCGTCACCGAAGAGAGTCAGAAAGCTGCTGCTGCTGCTGGTAGTGGCGGTGAAAGTGCTGCACCGGGACAATAAATCCATAACTATAATTCCCCTCTAGAAGAAGGAGAATCCACAAGGGTTGCTGAGTGATCTTGTCCCATATCCAATGGACGCTGAACCTTCCCTTCCTGCGGAGGTAAATGAGAGGAGCAGGCGTTTAATACACACGCGTCCAGTCCCTCTGCTCTCCTGCTGCCTCACTGGAGCGGGCAAGGTCTCACAGGCGAGGTGAAAGGAAATAAATCAAAGTAAGGCTGAGTTTACCTGGTGATCGCCTGGTTTCTCCCTCTGTGCTTCTCTGGCATCCTATTCCCTTGCCGTGTGCTCCACCAGTTCTGTCTGGGAGCTTGCAAGAGATGTCACACGCAGCAGCAGATTCCTGTAAGAGAGATACACGGTTAAACACGCAAATATTACAAATCTATTTGCATAGGTGAGCCTGGGAGAGCTCAGATAAAGCAGCAGCAGCCACGCCTGAGAGGCTTTTCATCTGGGCTTTGGAAACGCATTTTACAAGTCCTGACTCACACTGACTCTATATGCTACCAAAAGGAGGGAGTGCGGAAAGGAGAGCGGCAAAGAGAAAGAAAATCAAAAGAAAGACACGGCAAAAGGCTCCGAGCTCAAGCAGAGGCGCTCGCTCCTGTGCCGGGCCTCCCTGGTGCCATCAAAAAACCTAAGTGCCATCAGAATCTAAGGCGAGAAAAAGGCTTCAAAGTACAAATCCAGCGCGCTTGGCTCCTTGCGTGTGCCCGAACGGCAGCGCCCGGCGGCTGCGAGGCACCGAGCCGGGCGGGCGGGCGGCTCCACGGTAGCGCAACCTCCGCGCTGACACCAGCCGCCCCCCGGCACTCGTTTGCAAAAGGCGAACCGGGGATGGGGATTAGGGGGGGGGAGAAAAATAATAACAACAATAATAATAATAAAAAAAGTTCTTTCCAAACGGTGCCTGCGGCTCTGCCTGTCACCCGGAGCGTTCCCTTATCAGCAGCTCTCTCACTTGGGGGGGGGGGAAGGGAAAGAGGCGGGAGGGGAAAGCTTTGTCTGATGATCTGCCGCGGTGATAATAAACGTTTATTGTTCGCCCAACTAAATAGAAAGGATCTCTGCAACGTCATGGCACAGCACACTTCTGGCGATTGAGAACTTCGCCGGGTTATTTCACCCAGGCACCCGATGCTTGAAGACCAGACAGCTTCTGTATGAGTGACGGGTGAAAAGTGTGTGTGTGGGGGGGAACTGGCAACGCGCAGCCAGACCCGAGCAAAGCAGGGATGCTCCGCACTTCTGCAGCCAGGAGTAATTATGCAGCACGCACCGCTCTCATTATCCACCGCACTCGGTAACTGACCAGCTTGTTGATTAGATTCCGACTGAAATTAATACAAGATGCAGGGTCGGACTTGATGATCTCAAAGGTCTTTTCTAACCTGGTTGATTCTATGACTCTAATGCTTGCTTTTTCTACAGATTCCTTCCTTAACATGAGCCCTGGCTTTCCTTGACATATTACCACTATGCTTCCTATGAAAACATACGAGAAGACAGCATGTGGTTTGTAAGTCAGACTCTGAATTCGAAACAAAAGAGAAAAACAAAGAGAAAAAGAAAAAAAAATACTTTGATAGCCACACAATCTTAAATTAAGATAAAAAAATCCCATTCGCTCTCCTCTATTTTAATCTTATTTTAGGTGTAATTTCCTATATTCCTCAAACGGCAAGCTTTCAAGTCGTATTCTAAATGGCAGCTGGAAAGTAAATACCAAACACTGTCATTTTTCCCCGCTGTGAAATTGAAGGCTGCAACCCCATTTAGCTGCCGTTGCAACTCAAATAACTGATGCGGTGGCTTTCCTTCAACTTGAACAAAAGCCGTTTGAAAAAAAGTAAAACGCACCGAGTCGTGGTGAAAACACTCTACGGCGGCACACCTGGACCGATGTTCCCCTAAATCTGGAGCCGCTCCACAAAAGAATTAGGCAAAAATCCAAACTTTGGGGTGTTGAGGATTATTTTTTCGTGTTTTCATATTAAAACATGCGATTCTCGGGGAAATCCATGCGGTTCTCTGTCCATCTGGCACTGCCTTTCCCCTGAACGGCACCCCTACCCCCCACCCCCAAGCCCTCGCTAATACCGAGCCTGCCGAAACTTCCCTTGCCCAGCCCCGCGCCGAGCCGCCCCGACCCGCCGGGACCTTCAGCACCGGGGTTGCGGACAGCTCCGGTCAGCGCTGAGCACCCCGAGCCGCTCAGCACCTCCTCCCGCCGGCGGGTCGCGGCCCGCCCCAGCCCAGCCTGGTACCGGCGCTCCCGCGCGCACACCCCCTCACTTCTCCTCTACCCTCCCCTCCACCACCCCCTCCCGGGCATGCTGAGCGCAGGGGGAGAGAACCCCCCTCCGCGCTGCCCGCCTCGCACCTTCCTCGCTGCATGCGGGAGGTGTCGCCTCGGCACTAAATACCTTTGTTCACCGGCTCCGAAAGCCATGTTTACCGGCGCTTCTCCGCAGAACGAGCCCGGCTACCGGAGCCCCAGCACAGCGAGGCCGGGGAAGGGCCCCGGGGGGAGCCTCCACCGCCTCTGCCGTGCCTGGGGAGGGCGGGGGGGGGGCGGCCGGAAGGGAGGAGACCGGGGGGAGGGAATTAAACAATTGAGATATCAGGGGAGGAGCTCTGAGGAGAGCTGTGGTTTGCCACGCAAAGGGAATTTCGGAGGGGGGGG
>WYDI02028844.1:0-29648 GCA_009867235.2 Psittacus erithacus
ACATTACTGCACTATGTAAATAAGAACAGACATACCTCTGACACTGAGGAACTCAGGCCATCAACATGAAGAAAAGGATACTCATTTCCACTCTTTGTTTCTAACAATGAATATAAGAAAGCAAAGTGTTACTATTTTTGTTCCAGTTCAAGCTAACATCTCAGTAGATTTCAGAAAGCATAGAAGAACAACCTGTTGAAAACCTGTAAGAGTGAAGAGTGCCTTCTTACAGAAAACAAGCATGCTGAGAAGCAGGATAGTTCAGTTCGTAAGATCTGCTTTTCCTAAGTATTCTCTGAGGTTTGAAGAGGCAGAAGAGGTACAACCAGCGAAAACACTGGCCTGAACTAACAGGTACCAGTGCTAAAGCATGATGGGCAGTGTACTCCCACAAGCTATCTGCTTTCAACAGACTGGCACTTCTAACCATGCCCATCACTGGGACCCAAGCATCCAAACACAGACCATTCCCTCTTCAGAAGTCAGTGTGGAGAAGGGAGCAGAAAGAGGAGGAATAGGAAAAAAAAGGAAGATATCCAACTAGGTGACTGGCTGGACATTTACTAACTTGAGTTTAACTACTGTAGGTGAAGTTTTCAAGGAAAACTGTGGCTGAAGGGAGCTGAGTATCTGCACAAGGATTCATGGCAAGTCAACGAAAAAGATCCTGAAAACCTAGCTAGCATTTTTACCAGGTTTACATATGCTTGTGGAAGGATCAGAATACTCAAACAACAAACACACACCATTATTAGGTACAGCAGCTTAAAGCACACAACCTCACCCCTTAAATCAGCTGTGTCTTGTTCTTGTTGCTTTTTTGTATCTTTGGCTATTACTGAAGATTTTGCTACTGTCAAGTTCTCTTTAGCATCAAACCAATCTTCATTCCCTTCTTCATTTTTCACACAGCCTTGATGGTTGAAATAGTTTTCAGTGTGTTAAAATTCAGACCATGGCATGTCATGTGAATGAATAACAAATGTGGATCTTCTCTGAACAACTGCCAAAGAAAAGATTTGTCTTAATTTTCCAAGGAAAAGAATTTATACTGAAAATAAAAAGCAATTAAGGAATTATCTGACAGGAGACATCAGAAGAGTACCTTTGGAAGAACTTCATCTTAACTGATAGCGGAGGAAGTCCCCAGTCCAGTCCAGCCAAGGTGGATTCTCATGTTGATGGCACTCTTCAGGATCTCACCATGCGTAGGTGATGTCCAGCACCAGGACATTCTTCTGACACCTTAGGCATGGGAGCAAGGGCTGGACACGTCTGCACTTTGGGAGCTGTTCTCCAGGACACCTGATAGCACTCAACAAAGGGAAGCAAGCAGATACAGTTTTAGGTATCCAAACAAGGGTGGATTGCCATGTTGGTGGCACTGTTCCAGAGGGTACCATGTGTAGGCCATACCCAGCACCAGCTTTCTGTCCTGGCACCTTACACTTAGGATCAGGCTCTGGACGTTCATGCTTTGGAAGCTGGTTTCTCAGTCACCGGAGAGTGCTGTCCAGTGAGGTTTCACACAGATGGGAGTTTTAGGTGGTAAGTGAGGATGTCCATGTTGGTGGCACTGTTCCAGAGGGCACCATGTGTAGGACATGCCTAGCTCCTGGTTTTGTCCTAACACATTAGGCTTAGGAGCAAGGGCTGGACATTGGGTTTGTGGGCCACCTGAGAGTGCTGTCCAGTGAGGTAAACCAGAGACAGACGTTCAGGTAGCAAAGTAAGGTACTGGCGTCAGGGCTGCAGGAGCAGCCTGAGCCGAACCAGCTCCTCACTGCTGTGTTTGGCCATGGAAAGCGTCTCCCCTTGCCACAATCCCCAAGGAGCCGCCGTGGGCTTGTGCCCAGGCACAGGGACGCTGGTTCATCACACGGATCTCCGGGACCCTGCTGTGGGACCCCGGGCACCACGCTGAGGAGCTGAGGGACTCGGGACAGGCGAGGCCGCGGAGCTGGCGCTGCAGCGCGGTTCTGAGGTTCACCGGCGTTTGTGTGACCTGTGTCCGGGGACATACGGGTGATGTGATGGGGGAGCGAGGCGGAAGCACGCTGAGCCCTCGCCAGGTGATGGAGCACGGCCCGGTCCTTCGTGGGAGCAGGGAACGCGTTTCCAGGCTGTCCACACACAGCCGGGTCCGTTCCGCAGCGGCATCAGCTCTGGGCACACAGAGCCCGGCCGGGAGCCGGGAGCCTCGGGGAGTCCGTCGGTGCCAGGACTGGGGCTGCCCCGGCTTTGCTGCTCGGGGCGCTCCGTACGAGGGTCATTGCCCAGAACCGACCCCGTGGGGCTCCGGCTGACGCGAGGGGCGGAGATGGGTCCCGGTGGAAGGGAAGTGTCGTGGCCGTGCGGCGCGGGGAGAAGCCGCCGCCGAGAGCCACAGCCGGGGTTAAACGGGAAGAGAGGAGCTGTCGTGCTGGAAACCGGTGTTGAGCTGGCCTTGCCGGGGCTTTGGCTGGAGCTTTCAGCGCAGCTCCGCGTGTTCTGCCCGGGAATGAAGGAAGGAAGAGGACAGACGAGAGAGGGTACGGGAACCGCGGCTGCAGGGACGCCAGGGGAAGGCGGATGAGCGAGCAGGCTGGAAGCAGGACCTGTGAAATGATGGGGCGGGGAGAGGACGGTATAAAAGGAGAGGGAAAGCGGGGCGCGGGGCGACCGGATGGCGCTGCCGCAGGGGCCGCAGGTTCTGCGATCCAGGGGAATAAAGCCAGATTTGGGGCTCAGAAATTGAGACCAAGCCCCACGTGTTGGAGTCTGGAGCCCGGCTCCTATTCAGTTGCAGGGCTCAAAGAGGGCCCAAGTCCTGCGTTTTGCTGCTCAAAAGCCAGGTTCAGAGCTTAGAAACAAAGTCCCGTGTATGGAAGTCCTGACACGAGGTGACTCAGACCAAGCCTGTGCACGTTGGGGGCTCAAACCCACACTCCCTTGGCCAGCTTTGGGGCTCACAGTGACCAAGTCCGACTCAGGGTGCTTGACACCAGAATCTTTGGCCAGCTTTAGCATTAACAGGAAAAAAAAACAACCCACTAAATACTGAGGTTTGGGGGTCAAAAGACCAGATTTAGGGCTCATAAAGAGATGAAGTGCTATGGTTTTGGAGTGTGAACCCGGGGTCACTCAGCCAGTTTTAGGGCTCCACCAGAGCCAGCGCCAGGCTGCAGGGCTCTGTCCTCCGGGTAGCTGCTGCAAGAAAGAGCTGGGGAGCAGAAAGCAGCCAATGCCTGCACTAGGAGCTGGGAGCCCGCAGCCACAGCCGGGAGCGGGGAACCAGAGGCAGCTACGAAGAAACCCCGGAGCAGAAAGGCAGGGGGAGGCAGTTCTGAGTGCCTTTGGCCACTCACCGACATCGGGCACTAACGAGCTGCAGCTCCCTGGTCTCTGCTCCCGCTCTTTGGAGACCCCCCCAGCAATCTCAGGCAGTCACTCACTCATCCAGGCTGGGGGGTTCTGATGCCAAGATCATGCCCGGGTGTGCGGGGATGTCCAAACCGTGCTGGGCTGTGCGGGGCTGGAAACGCTCTGTGTGAGGCCAGAGAACGCGTCTCGTTGTGGAATGCGGCAAATCCACCTCACACGGCACCTTAAAACGTAAAAACACCGACAAAAGCATTAATTGCACCGCACAGCACCCGGGTCGCGACATGTCGCGACACGACACACACATACACCCCACCTCCCGGCCGGGATCGTACAGTACCTACTGCTACCACCGCGCCCCCTGATGGCTGCGAACGGTATCGCACCCCGGGGCCAGTTGTACCTTTCGGGGGCGCTCGGCGCTGCCCGGGCCGACCAATCAGCGGCTGCCGGCGGAGGTTGCGGGAGCCGTGCGGTGCTTCCCCCTAGCGGAGGAAGGGCGGCAACGCGGCTCCTGCGGGGAAAGCGAAGAGGGAATCAGAGCTGCGGGAGCGGGGAGGTGCTGCGGGGACATCGCAGCATTCCAGGCGATACCCTTCCTCTTATCCAGAGGGCTCACTGGTCAGTCTTCCGCCTCCCCTCGAGCTCTGGGAGCTTGAGGAAATTCCTTGCCCCGTGGAATTCTGAACTCCGGTTCTACGAAGTTACCACTTCCACGTTGCCTCAGCAATGTTGTACGTGGTCATTCCCTGCCCAGACGCGGTCAGTCAGTAAAGCATCTCGAGAAACAGAGTGAGGAATTAAGGCAGGAATGAATACACCCCCAAACCCACTCCAGAGTTCCAGCTGCTGGTGCTGGAAACTAACCCTCACCCCAGCCAGACCTAACCTGAACCCTTCAGAGCCACAGGAGCTGTTGCTGCTGGAAATCCATCTGCAGTGGGATTTGGGCCCCTGCCCTGCCTGCCCAGCCTGGATCCTGGCTGCTTTCGTAAGGCAGGATCTTTAGCAATGACCTGAGAGGTGTCCAGTGCTTACCTCGCACCTCTGCTGCAGCCTCCCTGCAGCCCTATGGCTGCAGCATGGTGTAACACCACATCTGAGTATGCTGAAGTGAAATGCCAAAGGTGTTGGGTGTCTCAGATCCAACTCCTCTGCCGTTCTGTGCTCACACTGCACCTTATATCCCAGCCTGTGCTGCTGAGCCCACCTCAGCTCCTCTACTCAGGCTATAGAAGTAACACTGCCCTTGTGCCTCCATGTGAAGAATGGTCCCTGCCCCATAGACACCAGCAAAGCCACCCCAGGCCCATTTTCCTCCCAGCCCCGAGCGACTGCCTGAGTCCAGCTCAGCCTCCAGTTACAGCTTTGTCACTGGCTGCAGGAAATGACAGTGGCCAAAACTGTTTTCATGTCACCTACTAATCTAATACGATACAGAATGGCAGTTAAGCCACACAGGAGAAAGGAGAGCACAAAGTGCCCCCTTATGCCCACTGGGTGCCCTTTTAGTACTTTTCTGGAGCTAAACATGCTGGTTCTGTGTCCTGGTATTTACTTCTGAGATCCAAGAACAGTGACAGATGGGATAGCAAAACAAGATCCTGCCTCAGCACGTGCCCCAGCGGCTACGCAGCAAGGAGCTCTTTGCAGTTCCTCTCCTCCAAAGGGCACATTCTGCCAATCCCTCAGCAGCACCTCAGTGAATCCAGTTTAAATCGGCCTTTCCTGAGCGTGTGGCTGTGACTGACACAGACTGTTCCAGCTGAAGGCTCCCTAGTGCTCGGGCCATTTCAGAAACCCACCACCTCCATCAGAAACACTTCACCTTGTGCTGTCCTAACTGAGGTACTCACTCGCTCCGACTTTCCTTGGGGGAATAACCCTGAGCTTCCTTCTTCCCTGGTATTCCTGATGGGTGTGCTCCCAGAATTCAGAGCCAGAATCCTTGCTGCGACATAAATCCTGGCCTGATGCTCAGGGTGGGTTTTGATACCGGTTTTACTCTCTGGCCTGCCCAGGTTGTCATTGCCCTCTCAGCCATCATGTGTCACTACGGCACACTTGCCCATGATGCTGTGCTGGAGCAGTGCGAAGAGCAGGCAAGCCACAACTCACACTCACACACACATGTTATTGAAGAGAAACCCCAAAGCACTCACCCTGTGGTGGAGCTATTAACTATTTAGCCAAGGTTTGCACCAGGATACAAAGCAGAGGGGATCGTTGTCCTCTGAGGGATCACAAGCATCTGTGGTAACGTCCCACACGACAGCGGTGTCACAGGCACTGGAAGAAGAAACCCAAGTCTATTATAACTCACGTCCTGCATATTGACTTCCCTTCTAACTGCTGCAAGGCTTTCAAATTAGGAGGAGAAATCAGAGCACAAGACAGCCCTGCAATGCATCAACATCTTCTGAGCCATTCTGAGGGGGAAAAGCAAATATTCACCCATCACACCCACAAGCAGTTCACCCGGGACACAAATCTGTGTCCTGCTCTACTGGCTGCAGGCTCTGTCCCCACAGCAGCAGCATATCATGCACGAGCAGCACTTCCAGCTCCACAGGGACAGTCCCATTCTCTCCCAGGAGAACAGGCAGCTTTGGAAGGAGGTGTTTCACTTTCCAGATGATTCTTTCTCCTCTTCAGGCCAGACGGGACTGTCAGAGCCCCTGAGGAATGTCACAAAATGTAAGTGCCTCATCCAAGAGTGGGGTTGATGCTCCTGTCCCTATACAGAATCCACAGGGACCTCCCGGCTTCTTAGAGCCACCCGTGTTGCTGGCCAGAAATGGTGACAGCCTAGTGCTGCTGCCCTTGATGTGCTTGGGATGGGTCTGGGATCTGGGAAAGCGATGTTTCTCCCTTGTTCCCACAGGGATTATTTTAAGTGGGTCTTCCTTGTTTCAGCTGGTTTGGGTTGATTTGAAGGGCAGCAGCAAATCAAGTAGTAAATGTTCAGTTCGTAGTCTGTGCCCATCATTTGCCTGTTCTAATGAGAACATAAAGGTGTGAACTCCACACACACACAGTCAGATCTGATGCCACAAATCCCAAAGACTATGGTTCAATATGGTTCAGTGGTGCGTGGTGTGACCCTTGGCACCCCACAGATGCTGCTCACCGCTTGCCCTCCCTGTGTATCACTACCGAGGAGACACTTTGAGGTGCTGTTTCTGCTCCCTTTCGCTCCAAGGGTGCTCAGGGCCTGGCTGGGAAGGCAGCCCTGGAGATGGCAGTGGAGATGTCAGAGCTGCTCGGTTCCAGCTGGAGCTGAGCGTGGGGTTTAGGTTGCCAAGCAGGTCCCTATCACCCCGATGGTGTCACCTTAAGCCTCCCCAGCCACACACCCTTCCCCATTGGCCCAACCTCTGTATTTAAGCGCAGGTCAGGGGCTGCTTTTCACTTCCCTGAGAGCTGTGTTATACATCTTTTGTTTTTCTATTTAGCTGCTGTATTCATTTTCTGTCTTTATTGCAAGAGTGCTGTTGGGCCGCCTTTCACTCCTGTTTAGGTACTGTGGAGTCGTGAATACAGGGGACAGTCTCTGTTTTCCTCCTGTCCTTTAGTTTAGGTTTGTTTGTTTTCTTGTTTCACTGTCGTTTGCCTGCATTGCTGAGCTGGAGCCTGGATGTGGCCTCATGAGGTTTTTGCTTCTAGTGCCTAAGAAAAGAAGGCTGGAGCCTGTTCTTTTCAACACATGCTGGTTAACTTCTGCCCTACTGATTGCACCTAGAAATGCTCAGTCTGTTCACAGCACAATGGCAGAGCTTCTTGTTATTCTCATCTCTGGCAAGCTACTTGTTACCTTTTCAGGCCTAGTTCAGGTTAAAGGGTCTCTTCTGGTGACCTGTACCTGTGGAGGGGACCATAGGAGACCTCCTGAGAGTAGGGACACTTTTTCCAGTTGAAGTCAAAGTTGAAGCTTGTGTTCTTGCTCTGTGTGTGGAGATGGAAGTAAGGTCTGCAGCACTCACTGTCATTCCTGAGATTCCTTTCCTCTACCCTTAATCTATATGAGGAGGGAGAAGCTTGCAGTGATAATGGTGGGATGACTATTACCAGCTCTGATATGGGGTCTGGATTTTGGGGAGGCAGGAACAGGAAAGGCAAAACCTGCCATCTCAGATACAAAGGACACCTACACCTAGTTTAACCTGGGCTATGCAGACTGTTCTTTCACCCTCTGCCTCCTCCCATGGAATTTTAGGTGGCAAAGCAAGGGTGGATTGCCATGTTGGTGGTGCTGTTCTGGAAGGAAGCGTCTGTAGGACATGCCCAGCACCAGGTTTCTGTCCTGGCCTTACACTTAGCATCAGGGTCTGGACATTTGCACTTAGAGAGCTGGTTTCTGGGGCACCTGAGTGCACTCTCTGTAGGCAGTACGCAGATGGACTTTCATGTGCCTAAGCAAGGGTGGATTGCCATGTTGGCAGCACTGTTCTGGTCGTCACTGTGTGTAGGTGATGCCCCACACCAAATTTCTGTCCAGATACAGGCACCTTAGGCTTAGGAGCAGGGGCTGGACATGTGTATTTTGGGAGTTCTGTACCTTTTCTACAGGCCAACAGCCATGAACTCCAACCTGATCCCAATTGCAAGCGACCAGTCATTGTGTCCTTTTGCAACTGGTGGTGTTCTTCATGAGTCTGCACAGCTCACTGTGAGTTATGTGAACATCCCAAACTTCATGGGCTCCTTACAGGTTTTCTTTAGCCTTGTGTGTTCAAGCTGGCAGGCTACAGGTTGCAGTTACATGCATCTTATTGCTGCATATATCTAATCTTTCCCTAGAAGTCACCCATGTAAGCTCTGCAACTCGGTAGCAAGTAGCCTGCTACTCTCACTTTGGATTAATGGAGCCAGTTCTGTTGCCTACAAAGGATGGGGAAAATACAATTCCCACAAAAGAATTGATAATATTGAGGACTAAAGGGCAACCAGTGTTTGAGTATTAGAGAAAAAGAGGGAACAGGGGAGACTTAATAAGATTTCCAGAAATTTTACCAGACTAATAAGAACTTCACAGAAAACAAACCAAAACAAACCCCATCAAGTAATATTGTAATATTCCAGTGGAAATAGAGCAAGTATCCGCTATTTCAAGTTCAGGAAACAATCTTGCACTTGAACAAACAAGAAAATGATCATTTACACCCAGACCTAAGCATCTGTTGGCTATAGATAAACTACAGTGGGACTAGAAGTTTCCCTGCATCATCCTGAGCAACAGGAAAGCATGAGCTTGCAGAGGAATGCAGGGATGCTTCCTGGGTTGTGAGAACAACATCATGGAAAGGGATACATAGCCCACTACAAAGAGAGAAGGGACATCTCAGAAGGGGACAAAATAGCAGTAAGGTTGTAGTGCTCTGACTTGAATAGTAGGCAGGAACTGAAGGTCTGTTTTCCCACAACTAGGAAAACTATAAATAAGGAAGTTCAGAGCATCAGCACACCAGAGGAGACAGAGTACTTGAAAAAGAATTGGGTTTGCGGAGGTACAGGAAATATTCACATTTAAAGCTGCTACAAACTTATTAATTAAATAGCATAACATATACCTATGTCTCTTCATTTATATCCACCACCTTAGATAATAGATGTAGCTACAAGTCAGCAAGTAAAGGAAATTCGTAACATTAACAACAGAAGCAGATATTTCAAGCAGGCTTCTGAATAGCATGTGCGCAGTATATATCTTTTTCTTCCTGTGTCTGTATCCTACTTCAAGGGTGAGTCTGTTCCAGCAGTCTGGTACAGAATTCATCTGGGAAATGCTGGGGGGAAGTCTAAGATTGCAGGTATTTTTGTTCACCCATCCTCTTTAGTTCCTGTTACTTGCCTGCAGAATTGGGTCTTAATTTAAGTTATCTTAAAAGTATTAATAACCCCATTGTATCTTCTATTGCTGCTTAAATAACTGGAATTCCAAACAGTGGTCACATCAAAAAGTTTGCCCCTTTCTTGCTTGGATAAATAAGGAAAGCTGTTGATCTTCAGCAACTGCATAGTGTCAAACCCCTGCCGCATGTCATTTCTCAGCGCTAAGGAAAACACACAATAAGGCTGCATTGGCTGCTGCTGCCCTCGAGCCATCACACGTTATCTCAGGCTATATTTTAGGATAAAGCAGGAGGAGGAGCATACGTGCTGCTTTCACAGCTCTGTAATGCACTGAAGGTACCTGCTTATATTGAATCGTAGCGATGGACCCCATCACCCCACTGCTCTGGGAGATCCATCCAGTTTCATGTTTGCTTTACTTTTTTCTGGGGAGGGGAAGAGCAGCATTAAGGTTTGAATGCAACGTTAGAAACGAAAGAATTTACTTTTTTTTCCATACAGCTTTTAGCCTGAAACAAAGTATTTCTTTCAACGTCACTTGTTATACAAAGATATTCACAACTATATTTTACCTGCGCTGTTTATTACAAATCCAGCTACACCGTAACATTAAGATTAGATACAGCATTTAGCAGTCTTTAGAAGACCACAGATGACAGACACAATAAACTGTTGTCACCATGAGGATGGTCAGATGCTGGAGCAGGCTGCAGAATCTCCATCCTTGGAAATGTGCAAAACTCCAGTGGACAAACTCTAGACTGACCTGATCTAACCAGGTTTAGATGACTTCCAGTGGTCCCTTCATTCCTGTTATTCTACATTTCTGTTCATTTAAGACATTTGTAGGAGTTCCCAAAAACCATAAGAGAAAGTTTCACAAAGGATTAGCTCATTGATGACTTCCTCAGAGTAAGAAAAAGGCAAAACATGGGATGGCACTTAGTTACTAGGAGGCTCCACTCCATTAGAAGATGAACTAAGTGCTAGCACTTAGTCATTTATGTATCACACTTCCTGCAGGAAAGCAAATCATAATCATAGATGTTCTCAGGCACAAGGATAGTTCCTACTTCTCTGTTTGGACGCTATCATGTAAATACTTTTGCTAAGCTAAGAGGATAATTAAGCATAAAAGAGGTCATAACTGCCAATTCAGATACCTGAGCCCACCTAGTAGAACACGTTGGAAAAGAAGATGCTTTGTACGACAAGGTGTCTCCAAATTTCTAAATTCATCCTGTTAATGTACTTGAGAGTGGGTTTTCTGCACTGTTTACAAGCTGCCAGTGGGAACTTCTCTGCATTATTTTTGAAAGAATGAAGGGAATTAAGAATGAGAAGCATTTTGGGCTTGGAATTTCCCTGGGCTTGGGACTGCTCGAAAATCCTTGGCCTGCAGTCAGCTCCTGCTCTTATGGTGAAACCAAGAAAGTAAAATTTAAAAACCGATTTCTAACACAGATGTAACAAAAAAAAACCAAAAAAACAACCCAAAAAACAAATAAGAAAAAGGGAAGAAAGTTCTGATAGAAAAAGGCACTTGGCTATATTTTTGTAGTGTTGCTCTGAAACACAGATCTTCTGGACTCATAATTCACTTGAGAAAGGCTATTTTGTGGTTTGCTCTGTCTCCATCAGTAACTTATCAATGATGTTACAGCACTAGAACAATACTATAACTTGGCAGGAAACACTTATTAGCCAATACATTTCCTCAAAACTACAAAAATGCCCTTTTTCCATGCTGGAACAAACCCCTATTGTGACTTTTTTTTTCCATGCCAAGCAGCAAAGACAGGGAAAACCTTCCTGGAGGTTCATAGCAGGGCCAACGAGGTGAAGAGCATTCAGCTTGGGTCTTTCTTCTCCCTTCCCTACCTCATCCAACTTGTGGGCCAGAAGTCTGTCTGCTCAATGAAATATTACCATCTGGATGGCCCAGGCAAGATGATCTGGCTGCATTCCCGTTGAGTTAGTCAAATAATATGGCTCTGATATCTTCTCTGGAGAATGAATCACACATGTAGGAACAGGCAGCCATTCAGACATGTAAAAGGAAACACAAAGCTAGGCATTCTCCTTGAAAATTCAGGTTAAAAAGGAGAAATTTGCCTCCCAACTAAGCCTTTAACTTGTAGCGTATCCCATAGTCTTCCCCAGCTATCTAAAGGGCAGAACTTCTAATGAGGTCATTTGGGAATGCATAGTTAGCATATTTTTTAATCTCTGTGCTTAAAAGTAGATTTGTTTTCTTAACAAGTGCTCTTTCATCAATCTGACGTGCTACAGCCGCAAAGACTGACCTATTTTCAAACCCACTTTGAGTCGGGGAGAGTCTCTGCATCAAGGCCCCACTAATCTTCCAAAATATAATTAACAGAAGCAAGATAAACAGCATCTCCCAAGTCTTTGGGAAATATGATGCACTTCTGGTTTATGCGCTTATTTCCCTCTAAAGAGATTACAACACAGAATGAATAATTAACATGCATTCTTAACCAATATATTACTCAGTTTGTTTAAAAGGTTCAATTTCTATTATGATGTATCCTGCTGACAAATTTCAAGTAGGCAGAATTCAGGAATGTTTCTATGAGTTAGGAAAGGGTAAACATGTGTCCTTTCTGTGCATCTAAGAGTCTGGATATTCCCATTCTGCCCAGCTTTATTAAAGAAGAAAAAAACCCCACTAACAACCACCACCACCAAAAGCCAACATCAACAATAAAACAAAAAACCCACCCCAGGAATCCCACCACAACGCACATGGGGCACTGTATTAAAAACCCCAAAGAAACAACAACAAAAAAACCTTACTAGGAAAAACATACTGAAAACCCCAACCCCTCCTATTCCAAGAATATCAAGAATGTTAATAAGTGGCAACAATTAACAAGATTATTATTATTATTAACAGAAATGTCATCTTCTTGGCTCATACAGACCTTATTCACCAGGTAGTATCTACATTAAGTGTAGCATAGACATTAGGCATCCTGAGAAATGTGAACAAGGTGACACTGGGTAGAATTGGAGACCTTGTGTTGTCCCCTTTCTTTCAGTGAATTCTGAATGTCATTACTGATGCTTTGTGTTAAACAGATAGGTAGAATAAAATTCTCAGTGCTGGACACAAAGACTCACCATGAAACAGCTAAGACGTTCTTAACCTCCTCACATTACCATTTCTTAATCTGTTCTGAATCTTAAAGAGCCTACAGACAGCAGAAAGACTTTTTTGCCTTTACAGACATAACTGTGAATCGAGTAAAGTTTTCTAATTTCACCAGACAGTCGTTACCATTAGTTTTTGCATGGCTCCTTACCCACAACTTTACTTTTTCCAGTAAATCAATATATTTTACCACAGTGCTGTCACTGTATTTATCATATCACTAGGATGTACCACTTCAAAATTAAATAGAAAGCAACTGTAAATTAAGCTACAGTTATAACAAGAGCTCCTAGCACTTACTTAGGTCCTTTAGATCCTGGTCTGAAACCCACCTGAGTAATGAGAGTCTCAAAGAACCTTAAGCTGCATCCTCTGGAGCGCAGTGTTGGTACTAGTTGTGGTGGTAGTGCGATGCCAACCATAGAATCATACAATAGTTAGGGTTGGAAAGGACCTTAAGAGCATCTAGTTCCAACCCCCCTGCCATGGGCAGGGACACCTCACACTAAAACCATGTTAGAGAAGTAAATATTCCCATCACTTCCCATAATGAATCCTCACAGTAATTAACCACTTTCAATACTGTGTTCTCTCTGGAGAGAGAAAAGAACTTGCTATTGTTTAATAGAAGCTATGGCTCAAGACCAGATTTTTCTACAATTATTTCATATTGTCTTTAACTTTTTGAGGTTCTAGCTTATAAACATCTGAGATGCTGGGAGCTAGGTATGACCTATATGAACTATACCATATATACCATATGTAACTAGGAGTTAGATATGGTCTTGCTCAGCCTACTTTGCATTAACTTTGCGCACCAGTTTCACTGCGCAGCCACCTTCAATGTTGCCCTCCAAAATGCACCTTACAAAGTGTCCAGTTTTCATCAATTCACACTGAATTAGCATCCTGCTTTCCACCCTACACCTTAAAACTCACCCTTCACCTTAAAATAAAACCACCCAACCAACAAATTCCTGTGTGAAAATCTCCACAAAAACATTCTACTATCAGCAAACTTCTACATGAAAACCTCCAGCATAATTCCTTACCATCAACACATTCCTATGAGAAAACTTCACATTACCATACAGATTCTCACTTGAAAAATATCTGGAAACAAAGATCCACTGTCCCAATAAAAGCTAACGCAACCCCAATGCTGAGTGCAAACTTAAAACCAGGAGCACACTGTGATTATGTTGGCATGTGGTAACGCAGAGCTGTGTTTAAAAGCTGCTAGCTGTCTGCCTTACAGCTTCACATGGCATTCGGTATAACATCAGTATTTGCACTGTATTGGTATTTGCGGCTCCTACCAGAAGTTCTGCTCGCATTACCAGCCTGTAGACCCCTACCCCAAGCAGAGATATGGCCCTGCACATCTGAAAAGGTGCAAGTAACGTCCAAATTCAGCATATTCAGAACTTCATAGCCACAGTCTCAAAAATCATCATCAGCAGCATGAAATTAGAGCAAAACCTTGAGTTCGGCCTGTTAAGGTTCCCTGGCTCTGGTGCTCATACACAGCCCCTCCAACACTGAATACTGCTCTCACTGCAGAAGGTGGGAATTGCAGAAATACAGTTAAAAAAACATAACCGCTCCATGATTCTATGAAAAAGCCCTAACCAAACAAGAAGTGACATAGCTGCGAGCCAAACCCAACGCGGTTTTACGAGGCTAGAACTGGCAGTAATTTCTGGGTCACTTTCAGGAACAACATCTGCAAGCTTGATAAAAACATTTACAATTCCTCTAGCAGAGGATTCTCATTCCTACAGACCTTTACCACTGATTAAAGCACATGGCCCAAACACACCATCATAAAGGAAACACACTGAAACTAATCGGTATATTCCATTCTCAGGTAGTCACTTTGTGTTATTGCAGGAGGCGAAACACAGCCATGCCCGAACAGCTTCATTTTACCAAAGTCTGTAACTACTTTCCCCTTTTTCTTTCCCTGAACTACTGGGAGGGCCAGTAATGGGCCACAGCTTGTGGCATTTAATGTTATGCTGCTTCTGGCACAACAGGGCAGCTGCAGGCCTTGCTTTACTTTGGGCACAACTTTAATTAGCTGTGATGCTTTGGGTGTAATTACAGTTTACAGTTGATTTTTCTGGGGTTTTTTAAGGAATTATTAACAAACAGGCATATTTTCTGTCTCTCACTGTGAAAAGGGATGTGAATATTAAAGTTGTTTAGTCTGGAGAAGGCTCAGGGGGGACCTCATTGCTCTCTACAAGAAGGATGGAGCCAGGAGCTGCCTGGTCTCTTCTACCAAGAAACAAGCGATGGGACAAGAAGAAACAGCCTCAAGCTGCACCAGGGAAGGTTTAGACTGGAGATGAGGAAAAATTTCTTTGCCGAAAGGGCTGTCAAGCATTGGAACAGGCTGTCCAGGGTAGTGGTAGACTTCCATCCCTGGAGGCATTTATAAGAAGTGTAGATGAGGTCCTTAGTGACATGGTTTAGTGGTGGACTTGGTAGTCCTGGGGGGACAGTTGGGCTTGATGATCTTAAAGGTCTTTTTCAGCCTAGTTGATTCTGTGATTCATTAAAAAGGGTACACTGGTAACCTAAAGAGAGCCTATACTTCAGGATGATGCTGCTCATCATCATATGATGCTATGCGGGGAAATATCCCCGGTAAGGTCACTGGGGCTTGTCCCTCCCTTGGAGAATGGTGCAAGCAGTAAAACACAACCCTTGAGATCCACAATGTAAATCCAGAGTTGGAGTTTTCCATATCCCTTTGGTTTACAGGCGTGCAAGACAAGGAAATGCATAGTACTGGTCATCACTTTAAAAACATCATACTTGTAATTTTTAAGACAGCCCAAAAATACTGAAAAATAGCATTTCAGTGGCTCTGTTATCATTGCAGAGGTATGGAAAACACTTCACACACTGAATAATCCTCACCATTCAAAGCAGTTTGCTATTTAACTGAGAATTTCAAGTATGCTCAAGCTATTGCAGCCTAACCTCTTCCTTTAGGCAGAGCTGACTGCTGTCTCTGAGGATACATCCTTCTGTCACTAAATATATCGGTGTACAGGAAAACCTCCCACCTTGTTATTGCCCTGGCTTTTGTGGCCAGAGCAGAAAACACTGCTGCCTACCCTGAAGTCACAAAGCCCCATTGTGTGGCATGGATAAATGAAACTCTTGAGAGGGAATGAGCTGTTCCTTGTTTTACTGACAGCTGCTGAGAGTCCCAGTTAACAGCACAATGCTGGCACAAGCTAGCACACTTCCTAAAATCCACATTATAATCAAAAATTGACATGAATATTTTAGCAAAATGGTGTATTGGTATTTTTAATGCATTTAAGCTAAAAAAACAAGCATTTTTTTTTCTTTGTGAAGCAAACTGTTAATTACTAATCACTAAAATTAATATTTAAATGAATAAATAGCACTGAACCCTGAGGTTCCTAAATAGACATCTGGGAAGCCACTGTCTGAAATACCTATTTCCAGGCTGCCAGTCCATCTGGGAGACAATGGGTGAAGTTTGCCAACCAGAAAGCTCACCTCCACCCAGAAAAAGTACGCAGTTTATTGGCATTTCAATGTAATGCTCTCTCATTATCCAATTATACTTTCTTTTGAGACAATCTTCCCTGACATTAGCTCATTGTGAAAACTTTACTGCTTGAACACACTTCCATTTGGTCAACAGCTTTGCTAGAAGTCATTGAATCTTTCAGGTTGGAAGGGACCTTTAATATCAGAAATGGCTGTAGATACTGTAAAAACAGGATTAGGGAAAAAAACCTCTTTATAGGGAGACTTGTTAGCACACAGCTTCTTCAGATGCAAGCAGTTCCATTGTGATAAACTGGCATTAACATCTAACAACACTACTAGCTTCTGCTTATGTTTTTCACTTTGGATGCCCATCGAAGTGATATTACTGGCTTGAATCAGCACTGCCTCATTTTGAGGCTGGTAGCTATGTTATGTTAGGCATTTTTTGTCATATCACATCATTACCACAGAAATCATTTTAAAAAATCACATTTTTTACATGATAAATGCAGTCTTCATCATGAAGGCATAGTCCTCATCAGAGTTCAGCTGCTTTACCCTTCTAAATATGACTTTTGAACTGTCTGACATCTCTCTTCTTCATTCAAAGTGACATTCAGCTAATATTTATTAACTTTTCCATTGAAAACAGAAACTCTTCACTTGCAAACACTGCAAACCTTATATATACATATGTATGCATAAAGCCCCCTGCGTGTATATAGCTAAAAGCATGATCCCTGTTACTCCAGTTTTACATTTGCCTTCATTTTGCTCAGCATCCAGCCAATTCAAAGGAGGCCAAAGAAAACCAGCAATACTTGTATCAAGATTTTCATTTTTTTTAAGTTTATCCAGCCTTTTTGCCATGAAATGAACCATTGTACCTATGGGCAACATACAGCCCAAAGCAGCATTACCAGTCTGTAACATGCCATGTGGGAATGTAATAAACTTTTGTACTTACCCAGGTAAGCAGTACCGCAGAGACATATGCATTGGTTTAATATATACCCTTAATACCTGGCACAGCAATGGCAACCTGTGTTAGCTTTCTGCCTTGGTTAAACAAGCAGTCAGACATGAGATTCCCAAGGTGAGCCATCAGTTCATGCAGCAGAACGTAAAGGGACTCTTTAACTCTCTAACAAGTGATTTTCCATTTCCAGGCAGTGTTCCAGGAATAACCCTGTGGTTTCTCCCTAGAATCTTTGCAAAGATATGCATCTTTTGGTGATTCACAAGCTTGGTTTTTCCTGGATTTTGCTGCCTGCAGAGTTATGAAGGCATTTTCCTAACTGGTTCTCTGGCACCCTTGGGAGAAACAGCAGGTAGCCCACAGCTAAATTTGTGTAGCTTAAAGGGATAGTTTTAGGTGTCTGTTTTGCTTTGGTTAGCATTGACTGTGTAATGGCCAAGCACAGAAAGCCTGCAAGATGGAAATGGCTTATCAGTAGGGGAGCAGGCATACATATGGATAGGACTAACTAGGCTATTTCAGAAGTATTGCGGGGTCCTACTAAACCTCATATTCTTCTTTAGATCCAGCTCATTGGCCAAGACAAGCCCCAACACACCATTAGCTGGATGCACCAGTCAAAAAGTCAACAAGAATTCATTAAGATCTGCTATTTAAAACTAGCTTTCTTATTTAAACAAGATAGATCAGCGCACCCTTGTTCACACTGCTACATTAGTTTCCTATAAAACTACAACTGCTACAACTGAACTTCGAATGTAGGTTGGTATTTGACTGCAAAAAGTCTTTGATGCTGAAGGTGTCACTTTAACCATGCCTGGTACTACAGGATGTTGTCTGGAGTCCGCTGCAAGGTATGTGAGAGGTTTGATAAATACATTTCTTCTCTATATTGGTTTGACACCTGAATGTGGAAAAAGCCAAACAGTTCATAGTAAAGGGATCTGGAAATAGGGAGATCATTTCCTTCTCTTTCCAGCAGAGGCTGTGCTCATACTCTTAACTGCTTTCTTATGGAAGCCTCTTGGACCCCTGCCAGTGGTTTATTAAGGATATTAGGACTTCTGGCAACAGTCCTTGCAGAATCTAGGCAAAGTCTGAGGCAGTGAGGTTTGGCTGCGGTGCTAGCGTTGATTATCTTGTTGACTTACTTTGCCTTCCTGGAAAGGAGCATGATACAGTGAGACACTGATGTAACAAATCCCTACCTTACTATGGCTGGGATTTTATCCCGCCTAGAGCTGGCTGCCATTTATCTTCAAGTTGCCTGCATAGTGCATCACTCATGCTAAGTGATTCTGCCCCCGAGATACATATCCACCTCCTTCCCAACTCCCTTAGTCCCCCAGCCCTTAGCCTTTGTGAGCCTTAAAGTCCCAAAGGAGACCTGTGCTAAACGTTAACCCTTTCCTTTCCACAAAACATGAAATGCAACAGCTTTACCACGTGTCAAAGTCCTTATAAAACACACACCTGACATACAGCAGCCCTGGGGATGTGCTTCAATGATGAAACTTACTTTTTGTTACAGATGGTTTTAAGAAACAACATCTGTGTAAGTAATAGATTGGCAAAATTGAAACTTGCCTCGCAGGTCTGAATTTGATTTGTTGGAGTTGCACACATCCCTGGATTAATGTATTGCCATAGCATTTCTTACTCCAGTTTCTGGTTGAGCTACAGCATTTCAAGCCACATCACAATTTTCTCCTATCCCCCAAAAAAGCACACTTTCAAAACTTAATGGACTTTTCATCTGAAAGATGTGCTTTACTGTCAAAGCTCTGTGGCTAATGCACATCTCATTCACAGAATGATTCACAGTTCGTTCTTTAACTGTTGAAGATGGTTCTTTCAAGGTTTTGCATAAATTTTTTTGTATAAAAAGCTAAAATCTATCCTCAAAATTATGGAATTTAAGGGGAGATTGACCCAAACCATGTAATTTACAACAGCATGAAGCGAATCTACATCAGCTGAGTTTATAGGTGGAAGTGTCTTCCACATACCACCAAAGCATATCAAATAACCCCTGATATGAAACAGTTTCAGAATCAGCCACAGTCCAAACAAACACTCTTAGCATATGATCAGATTAAGTTGTTTAAAATGCGGGGCATGTGGAAGTCATCAAACACTGACATCAGATGGAAATCAGGCTTCTCTTCTGAAAGAGCGGAACACAGGGTAGGTCTTAGTGTAAGATCAGCAACTTTTCTGGGCTGTTTCCTGTCCTCAAATGATTTAGCAAAATGCTTTTAAAAAGTGCCATAGACATCCCAAAGGGTTCTATAAAGTGTTGGCAAACTATGTGTGTTATTTTGACATGTACTATGGTGGCTACTTTAAAAAGAAGAATACAAGTAGGAAAAAACCCCGCTGGCAAACAGGAATCAGCCCTAAAACATACATGAGACTCAACAGAACAGGTCAGCATGGAAAGCCCACTACAAGCATGCCAGCAGACCCAAAAGGACCTCTAGCATTTTGCTGGATGGAATACCTGGCAAAAAGTGTGTCTTTGACAATGATGCACATTTCTCTTCCTACAGAAATTTAATTAGATGTGTTTTCCATGAGTGATAATGTGATATTTGAGGATACCTGTGGATAACAGAAGAAGTGAATACCTTTTACGGGCATACCCTGCATCTCTTAAGATGCTGTAAGGGGAAGAAATTTAGAAACATTTAGGACATGAAACTACTTGTAATAGATTAGTTTAAGGTGATTAGAAACACAACAGCTGTGATGACCTCCTCTGTAGGGTCTGGTGCACAATGAGGTGGTTCCTTTGATGCCCATCCAAAATGCCCACTGCGGGATAATTTTTTTCCTAATCAGAAAAGTAAAGGGAAATATTTATTCATCTTCGTAATGGCAACAGACAAAAACCTCTTAGTTGAGTTACAGAGGAAGGCAATATGCCCTTCAGCTCTTCTAGAAGAGAGTATGCTACCCGGCTTTTCTTCCGAGCCACAGATGATATTCCAAGCCTGAGGACATGCCTGCCTCTGCCTCCCTGACACATTTGCACCATTCAGCTCCATTCAGTGCAGCATTTGCTGTTCTGAGCAGCCTTGGAAAGACAGGACATCACACAGCACAAATGGGTTATGTATCTAGTCCCCAGCTTTACTAGTCCCCTCCCCACCACATCCTTCTTCACCCTGGCTCGCAGGCACAGCCTGGGGTGTTACTCCTGTGGCTGTTAATGGCCACGAGCAGAGCAGAGGAGCAGAAGCCAGGATCCAGTTGTGGGTTGCAGCTGTGTGGGACAAAAGGAGGATTCCTGCATGGCTTAGGAGTAACCACAGAGGGAATTGCTCAGGAGAGGATGAGAGGTGCAATATGGAAGATGCATTGCCAAAAAAAATGTAGCGGAGCACGTGGAACTAAGGGGAGAGATATGAGGTACTGGTAGAAGGGTAGAAGTAGGGATGGCAAAAAAGGAGAGGAAAAACTGCTTCAAAGCCTGCAATGCTTTGGTGAGCAGTGCATTAAGAGAGCCCCAGGGGGTTGAATGAGATCTTTGGCTGGGGAGGCAGCACCAACTAAGAGCAGTGACAGGGAGAGCTGTTTGTTAAATAGGTTTTCCATGAACATACTGGCAAAGACACAAATAACCTGACGTTTACCTTCTCAACCTTCCATGAACAAAGTACTCTGAAACCCAGCTGAATGCAGAGACATGTCTCCTGCCTCCTCTGGATGGCAAATCTGTTAGCAACCATGTGTATCCTTCTTCTATCTAGCACATGGAGGCTAGGAATTAATTCCCCATGGTTGATTCAACCCTCTAACCCTGCAAAAATGCCTGCACTAAAACTAAGATTTTCCTTGCTCCCAGGCAGAAAAGGTTAACTCCTTCCTTGCTGAAACTGCAGCCTTTGAAAACCCATGCTGAGTTTCAGAGAGATTCAGGCCAGTCAGCAGGAGCAGAAAAAAGCTTTGGACAGACTTTAAAGCATGTGTTGAATCTGAGTTTTGGAACAGAGGAGTTCTTCAAAGTTCCTTGCTGGTTACACAGAATGCTGCAGGACTTGGTAGCACTTGTAAACTATTCTACAGCAGTAGGGGAGGAAGAGTTTCCTTTATAATAGAGGGTGGTTACAGACATGCTCAAGTGGTGGCTCAGACAAGCAGCAAATTCCATCCTTTATTTCTTGCAAATGCCTGAAGACGCATAGGATGCCCATCAGTCTTGTGTGGCTGATGCTTGGATATTTCCCATCATTTCTATTCATCCCATTCACAGATCACTGGAGAAATGTCCCCCTCTCTGCCGAGCGGTGCCTGAGGAAAACAAATGAACTCCCCTGGAGCCAAACATCTGACTGGTCCCAGAGGGACAGGGAATGGCAAGAAAGCCCCTACCTCCAAGCACATGGGCTGGCACAGTAAAGCATTGTGAAACCTGTTCACCATTGGGTTCATCATGCGTATTCTGCAGGAGCCCTCACAAAGCCTTAATTACAAATGTAAATCTAAATTCTCAGAAAGACGAGGATGCAAATCATGAGGAAGGACATCAAAAGTAGAAAAGAATTTTAGCTTAAGGGAGACAAACAGCCTTCTGGGAATTAACAGAGACTTTTCAGTGGGTAAGAGAGGGTTATCAGGGATTCAACATGGAAATTCAAGGATTAAAGAACTTTGAGTTAACTTGTTTTCAGGAATGTGGGCATCAGCACTTGCTTCCCGTTTACTGCGTGATTTTAAGTAGGGGAAGGACCAAAAGCCTGACTGATCTTCAGGGCCATTTAAGGTAAAACAGCCCTTTTTGGCTCTACACGGAAGGCATGAGAACATTTTGGGCTCCAGCTGATACCAAGCAGTTGTCACAGCAGCCACGTGCTCAATGGATGGGAACTTCATTGCAGCAGAACTTGTAGCCTGAAGAGCCTCCCCAACCCCATCCAGAACCGGACCTCCTGCCAGCTGCAGATGCATGGTGACATTAAACAAGAATGAGTGTGCTAAAACCATGGACTGAAATTCAACTGGCAAATGCTAGCATGGGGTTTTTTTTGTCTTTTTTTCCTTAGTGGTATGTTAAGAACATCCTGTGCTGTGTTTTGCACTCAAGAAGAAACTGTCCATGCTGAGCAATGGGTTACTCAGTACTTAACGCATCAGCTGAAGGGCTTCTTCTCACTCTGTGGTATTTAAGGCTGCCCAATTCTTCTAATAACACCCAGCTTTCCGTTGCCAGGGTGTAAGCCCTGAGTTGAAATATTTAGCAACTGAAGAGCTGTGCAGCCTGAAACATTAAATATCATCTGGTTTGGGGCTGGGGTTGTTTTGTTTTGCTCTGGTTTCAGACACAGTCATTTCCAGGGGCAAAGCTAGGGAAGAATGCTTCTTCCACCCACACAGGCAAGGAGAAGCCAGACCTCTCCCAGCAGCTCCAGCGCTTTCATTCCTTTGCAATCTGGAGTTGGGGGGAGAAATCTGACATTAAATCCTGAGGGCTGCCGCAAGGTCAGTGATGTACCAAGAGCTGCTGGGCATTTTAGTTTAAATTCTCCAAAGATCAGGCAAGTTTCCCTGTAACTGATACCCTTTGAAACCACCTTGAAAGGAGACAGAAAGCAATGGGAGGAAGCAAATGTCCCTGGTACGCATCAGCCTGCGCCAGGAGGCTTGACTCCAGCTGCAGGAATGGGGGACAATGAACGGAAGAAAGGGCGATAAGCAGCCAGGAAACAGGCAGGGAACAGCAAGGCAGAAAGACACAAGAATGCAGAAAGGGAGAGGTGAGAGAGGAAAAGCAAGACCAGCATCCAGCGGTGAACAGGAGGGAAGCCCACATCAGAGAGGAAGCCCTCAGGAAACATCAGATGGGATGTCGGAGCAAGGCTGCTGGGATAAAGGCTCCAGGAGGCCCGGGGAAGCAGGAAAACAATGGGAAAGGGGAGCAGAGGGACTAGAAGCCTCTCTGTGAAGTCCCTGGAGCATGGGATGGAGAAGCCTGGTTATCCCTTCACTCAGACAAACAACCTCCCAGAAGGAAAAGCTGGAACAAGCTGGGATTATGGATGGAAGACCTGCTGACCAACGTCCGTTTAGGGATACTCAGGCTGGGACAAATAAAAATTGGTGGTGCAGGTTTGCCTATCTCAGCAAAGAAAGGGCCATAAGAAGACACAACCCCTGAGCCAGAAACGGGTCCATATTGAGGACAAAGAGTTTCAGTCTTCCCAGTGGACCATATAGGACCACGTGATCAAAATCTCTCCAAGTCTCCTATTTTAAACCCTAGATAAGCATACACAAATCTTTATATGGAGAGATCAGATTTGCTATGTTGAGCATTCAACATTTAGGAAGTCCTAATGTTAGGGCTATTGATGATTGGTGCATTCAGTCCCACTATTCACCTGTGATGGCATGATGCTGTCTTACAGTAACATGTTATCTCATCTGTGGAAACCTGAATTTTTCTTAACTACTTGGCACCTCCTGAAGCTGCTGAAAAGCCTCCCATTGCGCAGCATTTTGCTGGCATTCTCAGTGACAAACTTACTCACAGGGATGAAGAACTTAATCCTCCATGAGAAATTATCATCCAGAAAGCTAAACTGAACTCATCAGTGATACCCCGTAGCTGCAGGGACCCAGTTTGAGGCAGAGTGTTTCAGAGTCTCACATTTTTACTGCATTTCACATATAGGATGTGGAAGGTTACTCCTTTATGCTTGCAAGCGTATGGCATCTTCTGCCCAGGAATGGAGAATGTGGTGCATCACTTGCTTTTCACAGCGCATTGCTTGGGAAAGGTGCTCAAGAGCAGAGCCGCAGGTTCTTTCTGCTGCCTTCATCCTGACAGCCCTTTTCCATCACTCACCCCCATCTCCCTTCAGTATCACTCATTAAAGCTCTAAAACCCTGCAGTGGGTGAGATGGCAGCTGGCTGGCCTGAAGCACCGTATCTGCCAGCACGGGATTACTCTAAATGAATAATCTCTCTTGCATGACAAGGCTTATTTGGGCCTTGTGTAGCCATTAAGAGCTGCTCTGTGAAGTGGTTACTCAGTTTTCCATGACCAACCTCGGATCGCAACAGCGGGCTTAGTTGGTGCTGACATGGAATCTTTCCCCTGGGTTTTACTACATAACCTGGGCTTATTCATAGGGAATTGCTGAGGGAGTCATTCAGCCTCAGAATTTCCTACATCCCCACCTGCCCTATTTCATGAACATAGAGAAGCTGCTCATCAAAACAGCTACGGCTCCTGACGTGGTGCAGCTAATTCTGCATCTATACGCATTCCACCAGGATGAGCTGAAAAATCGAGGTGTACTGCACATCCAGGAAGGCTTGTGCAAGGCAGCTCCAGGTTTGGAGCATGGGCTGATGCTCTCCAGAGGTTGGGAAGCATGGAAAGAAATAAACAGTAATTACTTCAGTGCTCAGGGGAGGGGGTTTGCCATCCCCAGGGTGACAGGTCAGAGGGGCTGTCAACTGCATCTCACCCAAGAACCCTACAGAGAACAAAGCTACCTTTTCCACCCTGAAACAGAGAGAACAAGAGCATTTTGACAAGGAGAGTCAAGTCCAAGCAGTTTTGCTGCCAGCCGTGGTATGAGCAGCGCCCGGCCAGCGCTGCTGCAGACAATGCAGTTACAAGCAGCTTTCTGGATGTGTTACTATCTGATGTTGTCCTTGTTAATACTCTGGTACAGTAGCCATTCAGGAATGCATCTTATGCATCAGGCTGTATTCTATATTCTCAGGAAAGGGCAGCTGTATTGCAGGGATGGTATCACTTTGTTCTCCTTCCTCTGTTCATTTTACTGCTGAAGGCTTGCAAAGCATAGAAGTGTGAAGGAAAAGGTAGACATGGCTTATACGCAGCAAGACATCAATTGTCACCAGAGCCTGCACCTAGCCATGCTTCAGCATCATTGTCCAAAGCAAATAATAACCAAGTAACCTGCACCACATTATGGTGGGATTGAAAAGCCCCCTCCGTGGATTACAAAGCTCTCTCCTGCAGGACAGGGAGCTGTTGTACTGTCATACAGATGAAGAGAAGGACTTCTTTAAGTTACACAGCAGCACTGCCAGAGTGGGGAGGAAAGCCAGGGGTCCCAACTCTGTGTGCTTCACAGACTATTAGGACTGCACCATGAGCAGACATGACCAGCAGGCATGAGATTTATTTCATGCGAGGGAAGGGAAACAGTAATAGCCAGTAAATCTCTCCCACACAGCTGGATTTAAGTGCCACCAGCTGTATTACTTCCCCAGTGTATAATGTTCATTTATTCATTCATTCTTACTATGTTGTTGGCTTACCTGCCCAATTTATAATATACAAACCCTTTAAGGAGCGGATTTGGGCATCTTACAGCACAGCAGCAATGAGCAAGGGAACCAGACAATGGCACTGGCAGCCCCACAGAGGTGAGGACCCTTGCAGCCTGCCTTTTTCCAGCAGGCACTGGATTCACCCAGGGTGTAACTCAGAGCAGACATATTTCATCCCATCATCGATGTTATGTTTGACTAACACTTTTCTCAGGCTCGGTACACTAGAATCTTATAGCCCTCCCCAATTCCAGTTGAGTTCTATTGTATGATCCGTTTGATATCCTCCCTTTAAAACTGCTGACATCCTTCCCTTGCCCTCGCTCCCTGTCCCTTCCCCAAGGATCCTGATCTTGCATTTTTCTCTGAACAAAGGCTTTCTGAAAGCAGGAGGCCCCCCAGCTGCCTCCTGCTACTGGCTCCCCCTGCAACCCTGCTCAGCTGAACTGTGCTCTTCTCATTAGCATTAATGTGAAAGTTGTTCTCACCCTATAGACTCTGCTTATTATTGGCTTTAACAGAAGGAATTGTACACCAAAATAACACCACCCGGGCTGAAATCAAGCTCTTGTTGTTTTCTTCCTATTGTTAACGTGTCCAGAGCACATTTATTAAAACCAGGAGTCAACCCCTGGAGAAACTAGAGACATTGCCTGTGAATACGCAACTTTGGTGTTTATTCCCCCTGCCTTCTGATAAGCAACTTGCCAGGGTAATTATCCACAGAGATTTTAAGCTGCATATTTTTCTCTCTCTGGGCTAATATAACCCAGATGTGGAAGAGGCATGGTTTCAATCAGTCCTTCCATACATCCCATGACACTTGGTCACATGTGCACGTGTAGGTATTTGCATCACCCAGTAAAATAACTACATTGTACACAATTAACAAGCTGGCTGTCACACACCACTTAGTTTGCCCTTCTTTTGTAGGAGTTTAGTGCTGCCTTTGAACAAATTAGTTCTGCAATGAAACAAGTAAGTACTCCTAATGATTACAGAGTTCTCCTTCCATAGCTACAAAAGTTTTCCTAATAGATTGACTATGACCCTCCAAGTAGTTTCACTGCAGGTAAAAAGGGAAGGTTAAAAGCTATATTAAAGTATACAGACAGCATATAAGAGCTTGGGAAACAGGTAAACCAGTGTTCTTCCAGCACTTGGGCAGTCATTTAAGGGAGACACACCGTCAGAGCCCATTTTAGAAGTGCTCTATAGCCATCCAGTGTCTTTTTTTCCCAAAGCCAGTGATGAAGCCAGACACTAGGGAGAACAGAGCCCTGCATGAACTAACTGCAGGGTCGCTTACTAGCACCACACTGAACAGCACAGGAATCACAGCTGCTTCTCTTCCCTGGTGACAGCCATGGCCAGATGATGTTTTTGCTGCAGGGAGCAGAGGCAAGTTTGCTCACAGATTACTCCTCCTCCAGCATGAATACTCCCAATATCAAACTCAGGTCCAGAAAGTTAAAGGAAACAGCTCAATACACATGGGTTCACATGGATTCCCAGCCATTCCAGCACTTGCTGCATGGGAAACCCCTCCATGTAACAGCCCCAGACAAGATCCTCCTCACCCACCATCCGTCTCAGGCAATTGCTGCCAAGACTTTGCTCTTACAGAGGTGTATGCATCTCAACAAGCTACCCTTACCTCTTCAACTGCTCCCTTAGCTGAGGGAAGAGACAGGAAACCAAGCCTCCTGGCTGACATAGTGCAGAGAGGAGCAAACCCACCACTAGCACCACTGCTCTTCAGAGGAAGCCACATCACCTTCTCCTCCTCACCGGAGATGCAAACCAGCAGCAGTCAATGACATCAAAACCACCTGCTTCATCTTCTGGTCATCAGCTTGTTGATCACATGAAGAATGGGCATGAGTTTCAGCCCTAGCAAATAAAACATTAAGGACTTGCAGCTGATCAGAAACCGGTTCTCATCGGGGAATAAAGTAGATCTATTTCTTTCCTTTAACCCTAGCAAGGGGAAACAAAATATGAAGCAAGAGTACTTTACTTTAAGAGAGGACTAAAGTAGATTCTGAATGGGAAGCAGGACCTTTACAAATAATTTGAGTAAAACATTACCTGTTAGGAGACACTGATGTGCCTTGAGTGCAGGACTGGGGTGACAGCAAGGGGAGGCACAAAGCAAAACTCAGCACAACTTGGGGAAGATAAAAGGGAGTCAAATTTACACCATAGACTCAAATTCTACATTAGGTCTTGGGCTGAGAAGTGAGTCTTAACCTAAAAGCTAATTAAGCGAGATGTAAAATAACAAACTGCTTTCTTCAGAAGGATCAGAAAATGGGGACAGGAGGACAGTAGTAAACAAGATTAATCAGAAGTTTGGTTTTCTTGGCTTTTTGTACAGCAGATTTTCCTTCTCTCATTAAATGCCTCCTATTCACTGACTTCTCAAAAAGAGAAAAACTAAGTCCAAAGCTCAATAATTAAATATCCTTGACTGTTGGCTTCATAGGACTTGCTGCTTCAGGGATGATGCTGACCTTGCCATGCCTACTGTGACCATCACAGGCCTGCTTGCTGGTTGTGTGGCTGGAAAACAAAGGAACCAGGAAAGAGAGCAGATGAAAACAGAAGCACCAAGCCACAAAGCTCAAGATACACCACAGTGATGTCTTCAAATGCCAATAGCTTTGTTGTTGTTGTGTAAATCATTTTCATTCTTCTAATTCAGCCTCTGCTTTGAAGTCCTTCTGCTGCTTCCAAGCCAGCCTGCTGCAGTACCCTGAGCAAACACTGAACTAGCTGGAGGATAAATATTCCAGGGTTAGCCTTTAGAGCTGTCTTTCCCCTAAGTTACCCCCTCATTTTTAATTATCAAAAATAAAACAAAATTCAAACCTCAGTATTACAGGAAACAGTTCTATGCTTCAACTTGTCTGGTAGCCAGCCCAATGGAAAACTTGCCCTGAAACTTGTGGCTATTGACAGAAATATTAAGACAGCATGATTATAAATATTCCCAAATATTTCTGTGTTTACTTCTTATCATCATATTTTCAAAATACCTAACAATTCCATACTGCTTTCTTAATGAAAGGCAGCCCTAATGCACCTGAGACAATACTGATGGGTAGAACCCAACAGCCATTTACATCTAGAGTGGGTTCCCCTCTGTAGACAGACTGCAGCAAAGAGGACTGTTCTTTTACTTACCCGATTTTAATTTCTTTTAAACATGGGGAAATAGGAAAGCAGAAGATTATTTCCAATACGTTGACTCTGCAAAAAAACAAATCTATAAAAGCACAAAAACTAAGGGGTTTTTTCCCACTTTTTTATATTTTCAGCTGTAATATGAAAGTATGACATTGGTTCAAAAGTCAGAGAAGGTCCATGTTGGTAACTACAATTCTTTTATTGGACATACTTTACTGAGCATTGAACACTTGTTTATGTAGGCACAGATTTAAGAATAAACCACAAAATCAAAAGGATAAAGTGCAGACCTGTACTGAGAAGCAGGCCTGGTAAAGTCAGTCTACTCTTTCAACTCAGCAGAGAAAAGAAGGAAAAGGGGGAAAAAACTGCCATTATAAGAGAAGTATATTATAAATTATATTCTGTGGTAGCAGAACTGTACAACCTTTCCTGCAAGGTCCACAGCACTGGAAAACTCAAGTCCCCTGTGTACAAGCACGCCGAGTTTGTCGCAGGAAGTATCTTAAGACTCTGACTTACACAAGTGGTTCCTTTATATGAAAACTTTAAGGGGTACTGATTAAAACAGTTCTCTTGACATCATTTCTTTCTATATTTCAGAATAGAAAATTATGCACTCAACCAACCTCCCCCCAACAAAATGTTTCCGCAAATAGCGATTGAGAATGAGTGAAAGGGGAAGGCAGTGCAAGCCATGACTTTAAGCGATGGTCTTTACTAGATCTCATTTCTGCTTACATCTGAATTTTCTCATTAAGAAGACTCAGAAATAAAATGGTAAATTGGACATGTCCTTGTCTTTCCCCATCTCATAAGGGCAGTTTTCTACAGTTCTTAGTAACAGCGAAAAAAAATATATATTTCCAGAGCTTGCACAAATCCAAAAAAAATAAAAAAGCAGAAAACAAGAGGGAGAATAAAAGCTAATATAAGCTAAAACATTATTTTGTAGTAAACAATAGAATATAACGTGCAATAGTGCAATTTCTCCTTTGCTGCTCCAACAACGAAGTCTTGGTAGATAGTCCACTGCAAGTCAAGGTATGGCATTCCACATCTAACTATGTGCTTGTCGGGCACTGCTGGGTTTGCCAGGCTTTGGAGCTGAGTCACTGTGTCCAGGCTCTCCCTTCCCCTTCCCGAGGTGGCGGAGTTTCTGATCCCAGCGCTGTGTATTGAAAGGCAAAGAAATTACTAAAGAGATTGCAAAAGAACTAAGT
>WYDI02028844.1:29748-48336 GCA_009867235.2 Psittacus erithacus
GGTGGCGGAGTTTCTGATCCCAGCGCTGTGTATTGAAAGGCAAAGAAATTACTAAAGAGATTGCAAAAGAACTAAGTAAGTAAGTTGTATGTAAATCAACTGCATGCCTTTACAAACAGCAGCAACAAAACATAAACCTTCGCTGTTTCCACTGTGTTAAGACTGGTGGAATGTGAGGTTACTGATAAATAGAAAAACCAGCTCCTGGGTTTCTTGTAGCCTCTGTGACTGAAAGGTTATGGTGCTCCCAGCATAAGAAGAACATGGAGCTGTTGGAGCAAGCCAAGAGAAGGCCACGAGGATGATCACTGGAGCAGTCCCCATACAAAGATAGGCTGAGAAAGCTGGGGCTGTTCAGCCTGGAGAAGAGAAGCTGTGTGGAGACCTCATAGCAGCCTTCCAGTATCTGAAGGAGGCTACAAAGATACCGGAGGGGGACTCTTCATCAGGAACTGTAGCGATTGGACAAGGAATGATAGGTTCAAACTTAAGCAGGGGAGATTTAGGTTAGATATAAGGAAAGAAGTTCTTAGGTGTGAGGGTGCTGAGGCGCTGGCGCAGGTTGCCCACGGAAGCTGTGGCTGCCCCAACCCTGGCAGTATTAAGGGCCAGGTTGGACAGGGCTTGGAGCAAGCTGCTCTGGTGGAAGGTGTCCCTGCCAGTGGCAGGGGGTTGGAACTGGATGATCTTAAGGTCCCTTCCAACCCAAACCATTCTGTGGTTCTCAAAGTGAGAAAATAACTGAGTTCCAGAAAAAAAAACCACCAAAAAATGACACTGCCACTTAAGAACTAAAACTAAACAGAAGCCAGCCCACAGTGGTAATGTGGTACTTGCTCTGCGGCCCTGGATTTTGTGAGGTTCTGCCAAATCAAACAACAATTTGGAATAAGATCTCCACATCTTTTCACTCATGTCATCTCTGTGGATGTGACAAATGCACACACAGAGAAAATCCTGCATTTGTAATCAGAACAGTATTCTCCTGCCAGTCACCGTTAGCGCTCTTGAAGAAAGTGTTGAGTGGAAGAGGAGACTGGTTTGCACTGGCACAACCATTAGTCAAATCAACAGCAGAGCAGTTAGGTCAAAGTAAGAATATTCTGTGTAAAGTGACAATCCTAACAACACTGAAGTCACCCAACACTTTGCTGTGCATCAAAACATGTAAAGGAAATCCTTCCAGAACTTGCACGGCATTAGAATACATTTAAATTAGAAAACATTAAAATACATTTTCATGTATTGCTTGCATTTGAGCTCATTGCTTCCAATTCGCCATGACGTGACTTCCTTATCATGGACCTCATTCATCTAAGCCAGGCAAGTAAATTTAAAATAGTTGCTAATACACAATTTGGTAAATGAACTGTATTTGAATAATATTACAACTAAAAAGTGTAATTTTGTCTTGTTCTGGAAAACACTTGTTAAGCCCTTATTTTAGTTAATCAGTATCACAATCCCAATGAAGTAGGCCTGTGTTGCAGAATTCACAGCTTGCCTACAGAGATAAAACACTCCCACTGTTTGCTTTTTGAGACAGAGGTTTTGATTGCTGCTGCACTAGTGTATTTTGGATAATTCAATTTATCTCTTCAGTTTATTCAGCACGCGTTTCTACATAATATAGCAAATAACACGCCAAGTTAACTTTTAACATGGGGTCAGCATGTGTACTTCGTTCCCTCATTTTGAAAAGATTAGGTAGCTGGTTCATGGTACCTGCAACAACTGACTTTTGGTGAGGTATTTTCTTACCTTTACTTTTTTACCAAGACGATCCTTCCATTTCTCAGCTATGGAGCCTTCCACCAAGAGTAACCTACACAACAGAGACAACCAATTACTCCATCAACAGGCACGCACAAGCTATACAACCCAATATATGCAAGACTAACCTACACAACAGAGACAACCAGTTACTCCATCAACAGGCACGCACAAGCTATACAACCCAATATATGCAAGACTAAGATCTGTGTACCTGCAGAGACCCCTGTGCCCCACTGAATACCATTAAGGAGACGCACAGAGTCTCACCAAATTTCCCTTTCCTGGTGGCTATGAAGTTCAGGAAACAAACAACAATAAATATGCTCCAAGGACAATCAGAAAGTTACCTGGAGCGCTCCTCGTCTTCATATCCCATAATGATGTACTCTTCGTTGGCACTGAGTGGTGGGCACAGGCAGCCGGAGTTCGTGTGAAGGTTTACAGTGTCCTTTGGGATGTTCACCAGGGAAGATTTTAGGATCTCCTTTACTTCCACTACTGCAGTGACGTCGTGACATTTAGTCTTCACCTCCTTCACTTTAGCCCGAATGACTGGGAAAAAGTCACAAACAGCGTAGTTAGCAGCGGCAGATAATGCAGGTCACCCCCAAGCCATTCTTGGTGACCTCTAGGATTAGTCGTTCGCATGGTCCATTATCAAAAGCTCAGCTGAACTCCAGCAATGACCCTGTCCCCATCACTTCATTACTTCATCCTCTACTAGTAGAGTCCAGGTATCTTTGTGTATCTCATAATAGCACGGCCATGAGCAGGAGTTACGTACCAGTTGAATTTATGTCCTGTTTAAGTTGGGCCTTAACTTTAGCATCCCTTCTTCTTTGCCATTTCCCCTTTAAATACATTTTATTCATTCCTTATACGATCTCCTTCTCCCTCAGGCTGTCACTGCTCCTTCTTGACTGCTTGCAGTACAAGGGACCAAACTTAATTTGTCACTCTCAGCCTTTCATGAAACATGAATGTGCATTAAAACTTCTCATATCTCATCCAACTACTGCTGGATGACAAGCCCTTACCTTTTTTTTCTCTCTCCAGTGACCCAGCACCAATCTGCTCTGCTCTTTATGAACTCCAAATGCTCCTGATCTTGACCCGATGACCTGTCTAATTGTTTCCTCCCTCACTCTTTCTTTTTGCCTTAAGTTGCATAGGAAGAAAGTTGCCTTTCACAGGCCACACTTTTCATTTCTCTCACGGTGACCAAGTGAACTGATACCACATGCAAATGCAAAGCTAATCCAGAGGTCACGCTCTAGAGAATGCCACATCTTTCACAGCTTGCAAACAAGAGTCCCTTTCCATTACAAATAGCAGATTCCCTGGATGCCAGATTTCTTTCAACCTATGTGAAAAAGGTATTATGGGAGAAAACCATGGACTTACACATCTTCTCTCTTCACATGCACTGCCCATAAAGACCATCAACCGCATGTATTGCAACCACATTAAATATAGCTGTCAACAATTAATAAGTTGTGCATTTAATATACACAATTTATCCCAAGTGATTCACTTCCTTAAAGCCTTTTAAGGTTTTGAAACAAAATCTTGCTTTGGTTCAGAGTTATTTCAAATGCATTTTGAAGCCTCTTTGATTTCAAGAGCTTGAAAAGATGGGCAGTAGCATTATCAGTGACTTTCTACCATGTGCAGGTACTAATCACTTTGTAATAAAACAACATAAAACCAACTAGTCACCTAAAAGACCAGTGATGTCTGAATAATATCATAATATTTTTAGCTTTTAATAGGATCTAGTTTTAAAAGAAGTTTATCTGATCATAGTTGCATAAATGCATAATCTTAATAAATATTACATAATCTCTACCATTTAAATGAAGTCTTTAAATTCACTGAACTTAAGGCTATTCACATCATTAATGGGAAAAAGGATGGGCCTGATTATTCAGTTCCTGTGACATGTATTCACTGGCTTCATTGACTTAACTGACTTAAAACAAACAGTATGAAGAAAAGTAGCAGCCTGGACCTTTCATATGCCTGAAGACCATGACAATCCGAACAACAAAAGATATAATATGCACTTTTACAGATGTTACTGACAGCAAAACAGATGCTTGCTGCTGGCTCCGATATGTGAGAAGGAAAGAACCTTGTATGCTTGTTAGATCCCATGGTGAGTTTGCAGGCATGAAAGTTAGTAAAAACATCCTTTCCTGCAAAAGCAGAGCATATGGGAGCTGGAAATCAAAGAGACAGTTCAGACACAGCAGCCCACAATGTCATTTTTGACACATCCCCTTTCACACTAAGGAAGTGTGTGAATCAGAGCCTTGGGTGGCATGGTTTAGTGGGAGGTGTCCCTGCCCATGGCAGGGGGGTTGGAAATAGATGATCTTAGGGTCCTTTTCAATCCTAACTCTTCTATGATTCTATGATTCTAATCCCAGCTGCCTGTGCTGACGCTGAAATAACACTCAACGTCAACAAAGATACTCTTTCACTCCCTATTAAGATAATCCCCTCCAACCTTCTTATTTGGACATGTTTCAGTCCACATCTTCCATCTGTAATAAGTGCCATTGGATTTGCCATCAGTAATTGGGACCAGAGGCTTTTTTAATGAGAATCTTCCCCTTACTGTAGCCTTAAAAATGTTGGGAGCCAGCCATGCAGCTGTTCTTACCGTAGTTATAGTTGTTGCGTAGGTAGGTCTTCTGGGTCGCTTTTATAGGCTTGCATTTGCAGCGCTCTGTAAAACCAGACAGTTTTGTTTAGCATGAAAAGAGCACATGTTCAGTGACCATCTCTCCCAAGCTCACCCACAACGAAACAACGTCTTTATTACAGGCAAGTGAAATATAAAAAACCACAGGTTTTTCATTCCTGAGCTGTTCTGTTGGAAGATGTTGTTGAACTCATGGTTGGGAGACGTTGAGGTCTCATGGACCTCAAAGGTTTCTAGGAGAAAACTTGACACGCTGAAATGTAAGAAACCAAACCAAACTACTTCAACCAACTAACCCTGCAACAACAAAGACAAAAAGACTTGGGAGTGTGAAGGGACAAAATCTTCCATTTTAGGGCAATTCAAGGTTCAATCTTGATCTCTTCTGTGCTTGCGGGAGCTGCAGCTCTACATTCTTCTCTCTTCAGTACTGCACTTACTGAATGCCCTCCTTTCTGCATCTTTAATTGTACAGGCTGTAATACAGACACAGAAAGAAAATACTATGACAAAGCACGACTCGACATTTGATTGGAGACTACAATCAGCTCAGCTCAGTTTAGTAAACTGGGATATTTTGGCCAGCAGGCCTTCACTGTAAGGAACAGGATTTTTGGGGCTAATTCTCAACATACAGTTCACCTTTGTTGTTGTACTGTAATATTTCCTACAGTGGCACGGCCCCTTTACTCCTGAAGATGTCCAAGAGCTACATTAAACAGATGAAGCATGTTGGAGTGTAGGGGGACCAAGTGGCTCCCTGCTCCGAATGCTTCTGGGATGGTCCCAACTAAATGGAATCTCAACCATGTCTCCTTCAGGAGGTTCAAGAGAGAATGAGTTTAAGAGGTTGAACAGCTTCACTTGACTACTTCAGGTGTTTGGTGTCACCTTTGATCCTACTCTGGACTCTTCCTCAATTTTTGTGTAAATTTTACACAATTTTGTTACCACCCAGAACCTTAGGTTGAATTAAAATAGAAGCATTATTAGGCCAACCCTATGGTGGTAAGGATGGCCTTCAAATGATAATACAAATGAGCACTGTTGAAGCAGCTTTTCCAGTGGTGCAGCTTCCAGACAGCTGGAAACAATAATGGAGGTAAAAACATTTTCATTAGTGCCCAGGGAGTGCTCATGCTGAAGCTCCAGACTCATGTGTTCATTAACACCACCAATACTGCATGGCTGTTGTTCTAAAGCAAATATTTACTTATTTCAACCTAGTGTCTAAGTGGAGTTTGGTGGAGCCATTTCAAACAGCAGGCCCCAGAATTACATGATCATCTATTTTGACATTTGACTTAGCATTTAATTGGAAGTAGACTTAATGCAGCCTATTTCTGTACACCATGATGCTAAAACACCAATGCATATAAGCTAGTGATTTAGTTAAATCTAACATAAAGAGTCTGAAAAAGAACTGGAGGGTTTTTTTGCTATGTAAGATTTCTGCTTATTAAAAAAAATAAATAAATGAATCTTGGTTATGGACTTCTCAAATCATTATTTTCTATTGGAAGATTTTTTGCAGTTGAAAATACAAAAAGAAGAAAACAAAACAGGAAAAAAGAACATTTCCAAAGAAGAGTCTACTGTTTCCTTGAATTTCAAATACATCCTCAGGAATCTATATAGAGTCCTACAGACTTCAGCTTTTGTATGAGTCTTTATTACAATAATAAAGGCAAAGAAGGGATGTGATTTTTGGCTTCCCTTCTGCCTGTGGGAGCTCATGCATACTTTAGGCCAAATTATGCCCTGTTTCATAAGCTGCCTCAAAACAGACCATAAAAGATGTGCTCCTATGACCTACACTTGCACAGGCATCTCAGCGTTCAAGTCCAACAAGTCATACAATTTAACATTCTCCTGCTCTACAGTACTTTGCTCTATGGCACAAGTAGAATGAAATAGTCTAAATTACAAGACAAGAATACACAGCCTGAAATTTCCCTTAATTTTAAGAATAGCCTCAAATTTCCCTTAATTTTTGAGATGGCATTGGATTGTTTTATTATTCTTTTAAGTCTTGTTATAGAAACTAATGATAGACCTGCCCGTGTTTTCAAAGAAGCGTAACTCCTAGCTGCCCCAATGCTTTTCAAATTTACATTTCAAAGACCTTTACAAAACGCTGCATTATTCCTAATTACTATCTAGAGATACAGAAACTAACATAGAGTCACTTGCCAAGGTCAGTTATAAAGTCAATTTTAGAGGTAGAACCAACTCCTCTCTCCCAGTTTCTGTTTCAGGGACGTTCAAAGAAAGAGCAATGTGAGCATTAGAGAACATATATTTGATTGATGCCTGCTTCTGGCAAAGCTGACATTTTCTCATGGAGTGGGAACACCTATAGAAGGTCGCTATAAAATGTACTGTATCTCTTGATGCTGAGGGGAAGTCTCATCTTGCATGACAGCCTCCTCTGAAGCTGCCAGAACTACCAGGAGAGCCCTAGGACCACAACAGTGTCATATCCCAAGTAGCAGAGGCTCACACCAGGTTTGAGATCTCAGCTAACTTTTCTATTAAATAGTCTTTTTTAATACAAGTCAATATAGGCCTAATAAAAGCTCAGAACCTCTATCTTTGAAAACTTCTCCTTGTAAATGCCAAAACGTATGGATTACGCAGGAAGAGGGTACCAAGAAATGAGCCATCTTAAATATGTGCGCATGCACAGCATAAAACCTGTCTGTAATACTGACCAGGACAAGCACTCAAACCTGGCAAATGTTTCACTGACAAATTAAAGATAAAACCCACCCAAAATCTTGAAACATTTCTACGTGACTCAGGAAGAATCTGATGAAGCAAACAGTGTAGTTCACCACAAAGGTACAAAAGCTCTCCTCCAAAACACCCCCATGCAGACTCAGAGGGAAAGTTTTGGCAGGGATAAAAAGTGCCATGAACAGAGGCTACCCATGAGTGCTGCTCACTGCAGCAGAAATGGTCTTCATACCATGATAGGCAGTGTTGAAAGTTACCCTTCCTTTTCATCAGCAATTCTTCTGCCCACCTTCACCCTGTTTTTTGGATGGGTTTTCTTAGGTCTGGTTTTGCTTTTACTAGTCAAAAAGTCACAACAGCAACAGTATAAATTCCACTGCAGCATCACTTATGGTTTTTACATGCCACCTACATCCCTAAGAACAGAGAGTGCTAAAGATATTTGTAGTATTTTTTATGTAAGGCGATGCTGAAAGTATCCACTTTACTTTTGTACTGAAAGTGGAGCTAGTATGCCCTATGTACAGGCAATGAAAGCCACACCTGAAAATGACTCAAAACTAAGATACTAGGTTTAGTAATAAAAATCATGGCCCCATGCACACGGCAATTTGAAGTGGAAGTTGGTAAGGGGCTTATTTTATTGGGTTTTTCTAACTGTAGCTGGCTTTCTAAAGGATGTACACTGTGAATTGAGTAGCTTTTCGCACCTACATAGCAGCTAATTTCACATTGGGAACTACTGGTCACATTTTAAAACTGTATTATAAGATAGGCATTAATGATACCTTTTTACAATTTGGTCACAGAGATTAATGCTGACATTATCCAGTTTTACGTAGGTATCTCATTTTATGTTCCACAACTATCCTTAGGCATTTGCATTAACAAACTGAGCATCAGTGTGCACTACTGCTCATCAACACCTCTGGGAAAGGAAAGACACGATGGCCAACACTAGGTTTCAAAGTGCCATCTTCTTGACAAGGAGCTAAGAGGAAAATTTGTGAAGGAATTGTAATAAGATTCAAAGAAACCCAGAGTCATTGGCTTGCTTGAGCAACAAATTCCCATTTCTGTAACCTGCTATCTACCAGCCTCGGCTTTGCTTCCTTGCATTGCCTATGCCTAGTGGTAACACTCAAGAGGTTTGACTCAGTTCCAGCAAAAGCAAAACAAAAAGTAACAGGGAACCTGCCGGAATAAAACCAGTCTCGGAAGGTCTCAACCTCCTCAGGTTAATGGGAGTTTTGCCATTAGCTACAAAGAATGTTGAATTTAACCCACAAGTCAGAATTAGCCATTATCTTCTCTGGTTTTGCCCAGTGAAAATCCATTTAGTGATTATTCTCACTGTTCAGTACAAAATGTCTCATGAAATCAGCACAGCCCTCTTGATTTGATGGAGATTTTGCCCTGACAAAAGCAGAAGAGATGAGCACTAAATCGTGGGCTAAAGAGTTAACTGAGTTGTGGACCTCTCAGTCCACAGGCTGACAAGCCCCAAATCTCAGCTGCCCATGGGATACAAAAGCCCAATCTACAGGATTCCCAGACAGATAGAATATTTAAACACCACCCAGTACCCCTCTTACTTAATCAAATATTGAACGGATTGAAAGACTATAGGTTGTTATACAGCTTTATTAACGTCTACTTACCGATGCCGGCGCCTCTACAATTGCCATTATTGGAATCCATAGGGAAATCTGGCATGGATTTGTAAAATATACAAAGAAATGTTAGTATTTTTAATTTGGTATTATTTCCATATACCCACATTGCTATGTTTTCTTATTCTCCAATATTTCATATATTAAAACTTCATCACTTAACTAATAAACAGATTGTAATGGTCTACAGGCCAGCCTGTTAAAGTTGACACAGTGTCTTATCTGAACTTCACCCAAATCCAGCACATGATGTTAAACGCTTTAGCAAGTTAAATATCCCATTTCTACTAGCGCACAGACTGGCAGGTTTAGGATGACGATGGAAATTTATAGCATGAACTTAAGACTGTCTACAAAAAGTACGTGTACTGTTTGTATTTAATTAGATGATGAAGGAGAAATTACTTTTGGTTTGTTTTTGGGGTTACTGAGGAAATCAAACCAACCAACCACAATCACATCATTGAAGCAAGTGCCAAGGCAAACGTTTCAGACCTTTCCCTTCCCCTCAGTTTAAAAACGTGCTGATTAGTTTGAAGGACAGATAAGGAACAGAAGGAAAAAAGGCACTATGTCCAAAGCACTGCTTTTAGACACATTCATAAGTGGAAGATGTCCCACATTAGTAAAACACCCAATTTCAAACCTATTGTTTATTAAATCACACAATTTAATGGATTTATGCATACACTTGATGATAAAAACCAAGTACGTTAATGCATAGAATGTTGTACAAGTTAAGGGGAAAAAATTTCAAGCGAAACAAGATTTGAGAGAGCCAGCATACTTTATTAAAATGATACATAAAATGGAAAACCAAATGAGCTTGCCAAGGAAAAGCATTTCTTTAAGTTTGCATGCCCAAATGTTTATGCAGTTTTTTGCAGTTCTGGAAGCTGGTATCATACAAACATCATCTTTATTTTATCCTTACATTATCCCTCATGCAACACCACTGCTTTTACAATATAGGACAAATGGATACCTGACCATGTAATAAAAGCTCCTCTCTTGCAGCTTGAGCTGTAAGGATCTGGCCATAAGGCAGCCCAGGACGCTGATGAGGTGAAGGTATAGGTTTAGATGCGTGAGCTAAATTTTAAGGGCTGGGGCCATTATTTAATCACAAATTCTGTAAATATATATATTTAAAATACCTGCTTACAAGAAATCTGCTTTTGCTTAGTTAACCTAATTTGGCCATACTTCTTATAAAAACATTAAAAACCTCCACCATAATGCATATTTATACTACTCACAGCATCATGAAACTTCCTTTACATAAACGGGGGTATGACTAAATGACAGGGCAACAGTAAATTTGAAAAACAACTAATTCCCTCACTAACATAATTAACTTCAAAAAAATTGAGACCTCAGGAATAATTATTCCTACCAACATAAAGGACAAAGTATATAGGAAATAGCATAGAATAGATGCTCTTATGTCCATTATCCTGTTGCTAATAAAGAAAATCACATGAATTTTCTTCCAAAGAAAGTTCCGAACTACCACAAGATCTTAGTTTATAGAACAAACACAACATTTTCATGGAGCCAGTTTGGTCTTTGGTTAGCAGGTACTTCCATGGCAGCTGTAAGGCTTCCCCATGCTGCTTTGTACCAAACCAAATTACACACGCTAATTCCTACTTACTGCACCTAAGCTATTCTCACATCAAAAATATCCCTGTTGTTATCAGTGGTATTTAAAGATTGTGACCTCTACCATTAGTGTAAGATTGAAAAAAAGAGGTCTTCATCACATTTAAATGGTTTTTATGCTGCATCAGGTGCTTTCTGCTATTCCAGGACATGAAGAGAGTGGAATTTAAATGGTTTTCCTCTTGCAAATGGTAAGTAAAAGGACGACCACGTTTATTCTCATTCTTCCTCTCCTGAACCGATCCTCTGTTGCCCTGTTCATTTAGACTAGTTGTAGCTTTAAACCTGCAATTCCTTTTGATATAGTAAAAGCACAGAGAGCGCTTGGGTCCATACACTGATCATCCTCCCATCTGCTCCCACTGCAGACAGAAGTCTGTAAAACCTCCAAGCCACCAACCAGGAGAGGTGGCTCTACCTCTCCATGTGCCTAAGACTGGCCTGAGATGTTTCATCACTCTCTGGGCATTCAAGACCCTTGCAGAGAAAGCTCTCCACATTCACTGCTCGCCTCATTCGGTTGCCTCGGCCAGCTCCTCAGGTTGCCTTCAAGGCTGCCTGACTTTGCATGCGGACCAGGCAACCCTTTCTGGTGCTTCATGCGGCACAGCAAGCTACAATTCCTACCAAACCAGATACTTCAGTTATGAACAAAGGGATGGTTTGTTCACACCTTCGAGGCATGTTCCCAATGCGAATAAAATGGTTACTGGGGTGTCCTGGTTTCGGCTGGGATGTAAGGGTGCAGAAAAGATCTTCATCAGCAGAGGAGCCATGGGAAAGTATCCTATTAAATGTTTTACATCTTTACATCCACAGAGGGAACATGGAAGGATAAAGAAGCCCTGAAGCAAACTCTCCCTTCTTAAATCATGGCTGATCCAAGCCGTCATGGCTTTATGAATATTCAAGCAAACCAAGTCGAGTCACCCTGGAAGTACAACTCCAAACCAACCAGAGCCCAGTAAGGGGTTCACAGCCTTCCCTGGCCACACTTGTATGTACGATGCTCATGTGTCTCGGCTGAAGAACTGTCCTTCAAACTCACACCAATGCAAGGAGGACTGGTAAACACCCAACACAGCCAATATAAACCTGGTCCTGCAAACAAATATGGAACTAAACTGCTTTCCACCAGAAGCTCCCTTCCACTCCTAGGTACACCACTCATTATGATTGTACCAAATTACAACATGCCACAACCTCAACCCATTCCTAATTCTGCAATCATTCATTCATTCACCAGGTCACTCGTCCTGCCCCAAACCAGAGGTTGCAGGTATCTGATGAAGCAGCTGGCTGTGCAACAGGAGTGATTCAGACATGGTGTGGAGTACAGCTATTAATGGAAACAGCTCCCACTTCAGAGCCTGCATGTAGGCTATGGTGTACAAGATGCTGTGCTTCGCAACTGTGGTCAGGGCAGGGTGTCTGTCAATGACAAAAGAAGGAGTAAACAGGTACTGATACGTCGTGTCATGATTCATTTCCCTGCTTATGAGGGCTTGGGACAGTCAAGCACTGACCTTGCCTTGATGCTTACCTTTCCTGGCACATTCATTCTTACTTAGGGAGCAGTTTCTACTGATGAAAGAGTGGGCTTGTGAGGGGACCTCCATCACTGCATGACACGCCTTGGGAAAGGCTTCCCATCTCCCTGATCCTTCCCCTAGTCAAGCTCATACCGGCTGGTCCCTTCTCATAGGGAACAGATGGGAAAAGGGTCTTGGGCCAGTCCCGTCACCACAAAATGCCACTCCATGACCCCAGCAGGCTAAGGGGCAGAGACCTCTCTCCATCAGGAGATGCACAGTGCTCATTCCTGCAGTTGTAATGCAGATGGGGGTAAGGGGGAGGAAAGACAGCTATTTTTAAAGATAAACCGCTGACTTCCTATTGTTCCACTTCTCCTCAGAGGTGACCTCGGTGCCAAGTCTTGTCTGTGAAAAACAATCTTTCTGAAAGAAGCATCTGTCACTGATGATCAGCAGGATTGCCAAAGAGGAAGTATTACCCAGAGTTGCAATCCAAAGGCTTCCTATTAAATGTTAAGAGGAGGGGAAAAAATCCAAACTGGTTTTTTTTCCAATAAGCCATTTTCATCAACTGCTTTTCAGAGGGATGCTATATAAAACAAAAGAAAAGCCCAACCACCCAAGCGAAAAACCCAAAGAAACCACTAACAAGGGGAGCTGAATAAAAGCCACTTGCATAGTAAGTGTACAAAACAACAATGCCTGGGACCACAGATTTGGGTAAGAGGTTTGTGAAAAGGGAACAACTTAATAAAGCTAAAGTTTTGAGCAAACATCTTACTTATGTCAGAGTTTAAATAAGCTAAAAAAGCCCCACAAACAATCAAAGAACAACAGCGAAAGAGCCAAAAGTAGCACAATCCTGATGTCACTGCAGTTAAAGAATATGTCCCAGCTATCACTGAAGACATTCCAGGCACTTTGCTCCCAAGAACAAAACCACAGTGAGTGGCTGCTTGGGGACTTTCTTCAGATGGAGAAATCTTCATGGATTAAGGAACCCTTCCAAAATCCATTAATTCAGACCTTGTAACCGACTTCAGCTCTTAAAAGCGAAGCAGAAATAGGAAAATCAATCCTGGTTAAAGTTTAACATAGACCCCTGCAACTCCAGGTCACAGAGTAGCCTGCAACATGGCAATACAGCTGCTCCACGTAATCAATTACTCCACATATCAAATCTCACTAGGTTTTGATGACATTTAATAGCCTAGGAATTGACTTGATGCTCAGACTGTAAAAGCCATCCGAGGGGACTCAGCCTACGAACTGTAGCGACAATGGTAACAGCGTCAATGGTATCATCATTAGTAAGGTTTAAATTCCCTTATTTACTTTTCCTGTCTTCTTTTGGGCTTAAAGCTTGCACTGACTTTGTTCTTTAACTGAGAAACGAGGCTGCTTCTAGGTTTTCAGCAAATGCCTGAACAAATCTCAGCTTTATAACCTGGGTGCAACTGCTCATCCTCAGTACAGTCCCCTAGCACCACCGTGCACTTCAACTACCACGAGTACAGCTGTGCAAAAACCCTGAGTCAGAGTGAATTTGATCGGGAGTTTGGAAACCACTGTTTTGGAGATGAAGTCAATAGCACCTGAAAAATAAGCAAGAGAAACAGCTCTTTCACTTTGCTTTTAAACATACAACGCCAAATTCAAGTATGGGTTACTATGAACTCATCCAGGCAGACAGGCAAGTACGGAGGACTTGGTACTACAGAGAGAAATCATGGATCAATATGATTCTATAAATATTTATATGATTATGGTTTTATATAGGTTTATTTTACCTTAAAATAAGATGTAAGAAAAAAATGCCTCCATCACTTGAATAATATTTCATTTTCTTTAATGTATAAGGGTGGCTTTTGGGGTTTTTTTCAAGAAATTCAGAGTTCTCCTCAGTCACCCTATGACAGTCACCCTACACGGCTCAGACACTATCTATACATGGTTGATACCTTGTGATGCTGCTTCTCCCTTCTCCAACATCTCATCAATGTGTCTTCAAGCTATTTTTCTATCTAAATAAGATACGGTGAGACAGAGCCAAGAGACAGATCTGTTCTCCAGTATACATGGTACCAATCACACTGCTCTGGTCTTACTGATAGTTGCCTCTTCAGAACAGGAACAAACATGTCACTTGAGTTACAAACACTCTGGTAATAGCCAAGCACACGTGCTGAAGTGCTTTTCTGAATCAGCATTCCAACACCCATGATGGCTGTGGTCAGGCTGGTCATTTATTATGTGTAAAATCACAGACAGGTCCCCATGCTGAAGACTGTATTTCTATCTACACTTCTTGCTGCTTTACAGGCTAAAGATTTGACAGGACTGTGAATGAAGGAAGCAGATAACTTGACAGATGTAAGGAGGAGTCAGTGTACGCACACAGAGGCTGAAATATATGGAGCAAGCGAATGGGACATCCTGCAGATGAAGACAGCTTGAACCAATGTCTGCAAGCAGAATGGCTTTCATCCTCAAAAGCACGGGACAGAGATGCAGGATCAAAGCTATAGGAGACATCAGACATTAGCACGCAGCAATCTGACATTTGGGATGTTAACGTATTGTCAAGAGACTTTTTCAGCCTCCATCCTGGCCTATGATTTGTTGGCTCCTCCACAAAAAGGCACAACAATCAGTGTCACACCTGCCTCCAACGCATTCGTACCAAACCTGGAGCATCCCTCTGTTGCCTGGCTGTAAAGGAACCTGGGTGTTTCCCAAAGATAATGAAAAGCCAAGCTTCCCACATGACACTTGTTTGAAGGTGGTCTCTGTAACTTGGGGAACTTCAGCCCCCCAAATCCCCGTTGCAGTACAGCAGCTCACTCTCGCTTTGGAAACCAGCACAAGCTATCCCTCTAACCAAGCCCTAGACACAGGAGAAGCTACTCATCCCTTTCAACGTCTGAGCAGCCCTGAAGAACACTACAGAACGTCATTCGTTCCTGCAAAGAGGAAGTCTTAGATCTTAACACCCAGGCTGTGCCTGGGAAGGGACTCCAGAGGATGTTTGTGGAGGAATCACAGCCTGTGCCCCAGCAGCCGAAAGGGAATCTCTTGCTGGGATTTGCCACAGATTTTATAAACCACAGTTTCTCCCCATTTCACAACAATCTACTGGGCACCGGGAATGCACCTCACCGGAGGGGAGCTTCTCACCTTTTACTGCAACGTCAGCCAAAAGAGTCAAATGAGCTTCAAATGATCTTCAACTCAGCATCACTGACATAAGAGTCAAGACCAGCCACTTTAATTTTCATGAGCATCTGTACAACCTCTTCCTGGGCACAGAGGAGCAGGCGGCAACTGATCCAGCCTGATGTTCACCCATTGCAGCTTCTTGCAGGCCACGCAGCCTGCCCCTGCATCCCGCTGAACCATGCACTTGGAAAGATCCATGGTCTAATATTGGAAAGGGAATGGAAGTTGGGCTTCCCAAAACCCTGCACCTGCTTCAACAAACATCTAACCTGCTGCCCTTCAGGCTGCTGCCTTATGGAAGGGACTAGATAAATGCATCAACTCTCACCAGTACTAACGTACGGACCTCAAAAGGAAAGGAAACAGTAGAATCCTTAAACTTTGCAGGTAGCTAAAAATGAGAGAAAAGTTGAGATTTCACTTCTGAAGAATAAAAAGACCCTCTTCTACAACAGAAACCCATGAAACAGTGGAGCTGTATTTCTGCCTGCCCTATGAGACGGAGTTTACAGACAGCACGAGGAGCAGGAGTGCTCGGGAGATAAAACAAGAGCAGGTATTCTGTACGCTCCCCATTAGGCAGCTGATTATTCGTGTCTTCTACTTGGCTGCAACCCTTTATTTGCAGAACTGAATTTGGAAGCATTCACCTTACTTCTTCCTAGAACAGGAATCCTTCACTCTGCTTTCTAAGGAGCAGTTCTAGTCCCTCAAGAAGGATTCTTTCAGTCTGGTGCATAATGCAACAGTTCAAAATTTTCAGCCCAGAAATGAGAATGTCATCAGGTTCTCATTCACTGAAAGAGAGTTTTCATGGATCCAGCCCTGGAAGCCCTCAAAGAGGTTATTGTACTGCTGAGGTCCTCAGAAATAGGTAACTCGGGGGCAATTTTAGCCAAACTTCCTCCCTCCAGATTTGAATGTGATTGCTTTCAGATCGCTGAAGACCTGCCAAGCCTCGCACAGGCTGGAGCCATTTTTAAGGTGGTTTTGAAAGCACCTCAATGTTGTGGAGAAAGGTGCTCCGTGTTCAAAGCCACACTGCCCCAAAACATCACAGCAGGTCTGAGGCCCCCAGAGAGAAGCAGCAGCAGCAAGGGAGCTGCAGGCAACAATAGCTGGTCGGGTTCACAGGCTGGGGACAACTGCGGGCGAAGGAAGGATGGAAAGGTGTGAGTGGAGTAGTTAAAAAGGTGAGAGAAAACCAGTAGTAACCACTGGAGATACCAATGTGAACAGACACTGAGATGAGATTTCAAGAGGTAGAGAGGTGAACTTCATAGAGTCAGGGAAGGAGCGGGGTTAGTCTGGCCTACAAATAAATGGAGAGGAGTGGGAAGAACAGCTTACCTGGGAAGGCTGAGCTGGGGAGCACGGTCAGGAAACCGAAGCGTGAGGTTTTGTTAGGAGAGGAAAACAGGAACGGCAGTGTTAGGCACTGCTGGCAGTGGGATACATAAAGCATTTGGTAATGGGGCAGAAGCACAGTCAAACACTGTGCTGAGCATAACATGGTAAAAAACCCCTTTCATTCACAGGCCACTGCTGCAGGAGGATGGAGAGGTGGGACGGTGGGATTCACTGCCCAGAGCTCCCACAGCCTGGCAGCACAAGGAGCCTGCAGGGTGTGCAGGTGCTGCTCTGCCTCGGCCTCTGGCCTCTCTTGGGTGCCATCCTGCGCCAGCTCTGCTCACCCACTCCTGTGATGGAGAGGTCCAGCAGAGCCACCGACACTACAGCTTTGCAGCAAGGAAATGGAGCTTGCTTCCACCAGCGGCAAATGCTTTCCTCAAGCAAGACAGTAACTGTGGTCATTTTGTAAAGGCCAAAGCTCACTCGGGATAACAGCAGATGCTCCTGCCTCCTAGTACCCATGGACGGCAGCCAGACACCTGGCATCAGCCATCCTGTGGGACCACAACGAGTGCAGCCAGTGAGACAGACGCATAGGGCTCCAACGGCCCCTTGGAGGCTGCAGGGGTCAGGTACCACCAGAGCTGCCCCAGTGCTGGAGGCAGCTGAGAATGAGCAGTAGTGGAAGGCTGCACCTCAGCTGGGCTCCTCCTTAGACTAACTTGTGAGCCCAGGGCCCTAATGGGGAACCTGCACTGTAACTGTGCCCCCAACGCCGACCCCAAAGATGAGCTTGTTTTCTGCCCATCAGCTGTGCTTCCCCAGCACTAGCACGGGAGGGGGCTGAGGGGACCATGTCCTCCACTGGACACAGCTCCTTCCAACAACCCGCTGGCTGCGCCCAGGGTGTGCTGGCCGGAGGGAAGCAGCCCCTCTGCGGTGGCGAGCGGCTGGGGATGTGCCAGGGGCTGCTGTGAAGCCAAGCACCCCGCTCCAGGGCAGCTCCGCCTTCCGAACGGGCACCGCTGCCCGGCGGAGCAGCAGCACGGGATATCGATTTTCCTCCCATTTCCATCCCTCCATTTCCACCATTTCCCGTTTGCACGGAACGAGGGCTGTCGCTCCCGCACTTTTAAGGGTTCCCCGCCACGACGGCAGGGCTGTCACTTGTCACACACCCTCCATCCAAAACTTTTCCAGCAGCGATGCGGATGGTGAAAGCGGAGGGAAAAGGGAAGAAAGAAGGGCGCGTATGAGGGCAGAGCACAGAGGAAGTCCGAAAGAGCGGAGAAAGGGCAGGACCCCCGGGCGGGCTCCTCTCCCTCCCTCCCGCTCGCCGGCGCCCATTGTCCGGGCGGGCGGGCGGGCACGGAGCGGTCCCGCGCACTCACCGGCGCCTTCGGCGGTGACGATGGCCTCAGGGGAGATGCAGACGCCGCGGTCGTAGAGCGGGAGCTCGTCGCAGGCCAGGCTCTCGGGCCAGGCGTGGCGGTACCGGACGAGGACGGGCTCGCAGCCGGCGCGGGCGCGCTCGCACACGGACTTGCAGGGCTTGATGGGCTCGTGTTGGAAGTCGATGGTGCAGATGGGCGCGTACATGGCGCAGAGGAAGAAGAGGAGGTCCGGGCTGCAGTTGGTACCCAGCAACCCCTCGAACTGCTCCATAGCCAGCACGGCGTTGGCCTGCGTGCTGTGGTGCAGGTGGTTCGGCATCTTGGTCATGTTCCAGGGCAGCGGCTTGCACAGCGGGATGCGCACCGGCTCGCAGGCCGCCGCCCGCCCCGCCGGCGCCCGGCCCAGCACCAGCAGCCCGGCCAGGGCCAGCACCGGCAGACCCTGCCACATGCCCCCAGCCGCGCCGCGCCGCGCCGCGCCCAGCGCAGCGGAGGGGCCGAGCGGCCAAACCTCGGCGCGGGGG
>WYDI02028845.1:0-10882 GCA_009867235.2 Psittacus erithacus
GACCACAACTCTTTGTGTGCGGCCATCCAGCCAGTTCTTTATCCACAGAGTGGTCCACCTATCAAATTGATGTCTCTTATGAGTTCCCTCATGGTGTTCCGGTGCAGAGCCCCAACCCCCAAAAAGGCCACGTCTTCCTGCTGTGCAGTCAAAATCTACACATTTAGAAATGAAGCAAACATAGTTATTAGGGTATAGGAGGGTTCCAAGAGGAAATGCAACTCCTTGTATTGCCACAGTCCAACCCTAATTTGTGTTGTAAAATGCTGCCTTTGAGCTGAGGAAGCAGGCAAAGGTGTTTGAGAGATGGGGATGTGAGTCAGAAGCCAAATTGCAAAGTACTAATATGCTAGCATAGGGATGATATTAAAAAACTGGACAGACCTGTAAGGAGAAATGGGATTCCTTGCTGTGGAGGTCTTGGGCATGGGTGTAATATGCTAGCAGTGTATTCCAGTTCTCTCATTTCCAATTTATGAGTAGATAAAAAATGCAACTAAAATCAAACTAAAAGTGCAATTGCTTTTTTCATTCTTCATTAGCATTCTTCCCTTGAACAGATGGAGCATCACTGGTTATTCTGATGGTAAGTTTTATTCCATTGTGGGCAGTATGATGTTATTCAATTATTTAATAGACTAATTTATAGACAGAATCTGAATTGTTGTGAGCGAAAAGCTTAGAGCTAGGAGAAAAACATCTTTTATATTTCAACTTAAAATTCACCTAAAATTTACCTGGTTTCTGTTTTTTTTATCCTGAAACCAAGGCCATGTTTAGAAAATTAATTCATTGTCATTTACAGAGCACATCTGCTCTGAGACTATTATCCCTCTTAAACTTTGTTAGTAGTTCAAAATTCAGTTTGTTTTCTAAAGTGGTTGCTGAAATTTACAGATATAAAACATGCCTGCAAACTCTGCACCAGCTTTGACATTCTCAAGTGCATGTCCTGATGCTCTTTCTATTTTGCTGTTTGTTTGATTGGTAAGCCGGAGGAAAACTCAAGGATTGAGATAGGTCTGCAGTAAATTCTAAATCCCTTTTTTTTCCCCTGCTTTTTTGTTTGGTCTGATTGCAGTCATTTGCATTCACATGGCATGATATCACTAGGTGAAAAATTGTGTTGTCATAACAGGTGTAACTTTTAAATTAATACTTATTCTCAAAATAGCAGAAAAATTATGGAAAACCAAAACTACGTTTGTAAAATTTGGTGGGTAAGAAAAGGAATTCAGAATTCTAAAACATTGGACTTAATGCTTCATTCTGGAGCTGACAAAGCGTTTAATTTTAACATTGGAGATGTCATTTGAAGATGTGATTTAAGTAACAATCTAAGTAATATTAAGTTAATGAGGCTCTAAAATTATAAGGAAAAGACGTAATTTTGAGTAAAATTAATTGTTTAAACTTTCTTTTGCTGTTTAATGTTGAATCTGAGGTTTGGAGTTTTTTCTTTCAGCTATCAAGCCCCAAAATCATCCTCTGAGAGAGCGGGTAGATGTGATAACCATAGGCTGTGCTGTTGGGAAGGCAGAGTGAGAAAGAGGCAAAAAGAAAAGTATATTTTCCTTCCTCATTTTTCTTGTTACAATTTGATCTTTGTGCTTGCTGCAGCCCCATTTTGTGAAGCAAATGTCCATCATTATGAGTTGTGTTCTGTCTGTTACACCAAACATTGGCTTTCTTAAAAAAATCTTGAAAGGCATCTGTAATTCAACATCCGTGTTAAAAAGAAAACAAATTAGTACTCTGCTAGAGGCTTACAAAGATACTTTACCTCGCTATAAGGGTGGCGAGACTCTGGAACAGGTTACCCAGAGAAGTTGTGGATGCTCCATCTCTGGCAGTGTTCAAGGCCAGGCTGGATGGTGCTGTGATCAATCTGGTCTAGTGGACCCTGCCAATGACATGGAGTTTGAAGCTGGCTGATTTTTAAGGTCCCTTTCAGCCCCAACCATTCATGAGCCTGTGATTCTGTGAAACTTTCCAAAATAAATGAAGATGGTATGCAAAAGGCAGGATCTGGAGCAAGGTGATCAGAAGTCACTGTTTTACTAATGGATGTTTTCTGGAAAACACAGATTTTGGAATTTGGTTAGTCTCTAGAGGGGGAGGAGTAAGAAGGTAGTTTGGAAAGAATTAAAATTACTTCTGTCTTGAGATGAGTGGTTAGAAGATAGGTATTCAGTCTCTTCAGAGAGCACAGTGTCAATCATACGTGGGAATATGTGCAGTGTAGATCTTGTGCTCAGCAAACTACTCTTCCCATTGCTGATGCCATTAATTATGGAGCCTAGTTTTCTTGCTGTAATCAAGCACGAACCTTCAGTGATGAGAAATGTGTAAGGAATGTGTAGAAAAATGCTGGAAGTTAAAACCTTGCAGACCTGGATGGCTTCTGTGTGCCTTTGTCAAGGAGTGCAGGCAATGCTGCAAACCTGGATGTTGGTGTGCAAAAGGTGAGAGAGGAGAGCTGGCTACTGAGAATGCTGCCCATACCTGGCTGGAAGAGGAGTCTGAAGAAACCAGCTTGTGTTCTGTGCAGGTAGAAAGCAGCTGGGCTGCCCACAGGCAGGGGGGCAGGCAGGAAAAGATCCACCTCAGCTCTTTCTAGCTGAATACCTTTCATTCTTTGGTTTTAACTCTTTCCCATCTAACTTGATGTAGCATTATATTGGCTGTTTCTCTCATCTCTCTCTGTCTTCATTTCTTCTGCTGGTTCCGAGTTACTTTCCCCTAGTAACCTTCCTTTAAGGTCCTTTCCCTGTGTAACTCATTTCATTTTCTTGCACTGTTGTTCACCTTTTTGAAACTAACCCAGCGTAGTCCCTTGCTCCACTGCTCTCAGAGATAAAGATTTTGCTTTTTAGATATTTATGAGAATGGGAGATGGAGGGAAGGTGAATAACCAGGAAAAAAGAAAAAAAGAAAAGAAGACCAAGCCAGAGGAAGACGTTATATGGGTAGTTAAAAACCAAAGTTGCAAAGTAGCTGGCAGATCTTTCATTAATTCAGGAAAAGACCTGCCTGAAGTGACATGCATGATCTTGACAGTGTTTACTAAAAATGAGCCCAAGAACAGATACATGGGAGCCAAACCAACTTTGCACCTAGCCCAGACTGCAGCTCAGGAGCTTCCTGTGGCAAAAGTGGTGTGTGTATCTTGAGGTAACCCTCAGTGGATTTTTCTGCTCTGAACTTGTGCTGTCTCTCTTGAGATCCAAGCAGGCATTTAGCATCCTTAGCATTCATTGCCTTTTGGACCAAATCAGGATCCTAATGCTTCTCTTTTGTTGCTCTTCCCTGCTCTGCTCTTGATCTTTGTGCTGTTTAAAGGCCTTTTTCCCAGCCAGGTGAGAGCCTGCAGCTCTTTGTAACTTTAATGGGAATTTGAGGAGCAGTCAGAAAGCTCAGCAATTCAAAGGAATTTCTAATGGAAGAATAGCTTGAGAAATTCATGTCCTCTCTGCCATTGTGCAAAAGTCTAGGATTAAAAAAAAAAAAAAAAAAGAAACAAACCAAAAAACCCAGCCCTTTCAAATTCTTTTTTAAAGAAGCTTTGGAGAATCTCTATCCTCTCTCTGCAGTGACTGAAATGAGAAGTGTCCCAGGCACTTGACATGGGGGCTGCTTCTGCATGATGGTAATTTTTAACTCGGTGTTATCTTAGTATCAACAAACTATCAGAAGAGCTTACTGTGAACAAAGCAAACCTAAGTTCTTTCAGCATTTTAGTCTGGAGCCCATTTTACACACAATTATATATATAAATAGCAAGGGTAAAACCGTGAAGCTAAAATTAACCCACTATGCACAGAAGATCTTGTACAGAGTAATCCCACCTCTGCCCTCTCACAGCTGCATTTTTGAGGACCAAATTAGGTAAATTCTTTTTCACCCAAGAGCACCTATAAAGATGCTCCCAAGAAGGGGAACTTATGATCCTACCATGTAATTGGGGTTTATTTTCTATGGAGTTTTGAAGTTGTTTTAGTTTTGCTGCTGATTCTGTCATCATCTTTATTCTTCCCTACTTCACCTTTTTACTGTTAGCACTCGAGGTTACCGGACCAGCACCTATGATGACAATAATGCAAACTGCTCTCTAAATAAGAAACTAATTCTTATGCATATAATATGTTTCACTACTGCATTTTTCAGTATGGTTTTTTTTCCTTTCCCACTTTTCTTCTGCAAGTTTCTTAGTTTGAAATCTCTTTCTTTGTCAATCCACCTGTCCAGACATCCCTATAGCGCACACTGTCACAGCTGTCTAACTTACCTCCCTACTGTTTAGAACAAGGTATTGGAATTAAACTCAGAGTGAATTTGGCCCAATATGTTTAGAATGTGATGTATATTTTATCAGTTATTAGAGCTGAATTGTATGCCAGCTTCCAGTATATACTTAATATGCATGTAACTATTGGAACAAGATCTGTGGCTTTCAGATGCTACATGTCTAATTTTCCAGACTTACAACTGTGAGTTGCAGATACTGCCTTATCTGGAACCTACAATAATCAGTAAGAACAAATATGACACCTTCTCTCTTATGCAGTACCAAAATATTTAGTAATTGCCCTGCTATTTCTTGAGAAATATATTTCTCCATAAAACTGTTTTTTGTCAGAGGATTTTTAGTATGTTTAGAACAGTATCTAACCTGTTGTTATGTCTTTTTTTATTTTGCGTCTCTCTGAAAGTAATCATTTCAGTGAGAACCTCACTGAGAGAAACTTTGTATCAGTACCTGAGTAAAAGCTTTTTTTGTCTTAAGAATTATAACATCTTCTTTTGATTTGATTTGCTTACAGGCATTTGTGATTTATTTCGGTGTTCTGCAGTCCAAAGAGTGAAATGTGATGTTTAAATCCTTTTTCTGCTTCTCTTCAAGCTTGGTTTAAAGTATGTGTTTGTATGGAGGCCTTAGGCTCACAAGTAGGGAAAAGCAACAGGGAATCCAAGATATCCTTTAGCCATCCAAAGGACTGGTCTGTGGGATCTGAGCTGTCTGGTTCTTGAGAGGGAGCACCTCATGCCAGGGGAGCTCAGCACACAGTGGTTTAGATCACACTGATCCTTCCTGGGGCAAGGAGGGGATTAGGTGCTAGGCAAAGGAGCATCTGTCTACCTTTTTGAACCTGGAGATTGCCTATTCCAGTGCATTCTAGTTCAGTGATTGCACACAAATCACATGGATAGAGATGAGGGAGTGAAGCTTAACTCACTGCCGAAGGTTTTTCTTTCTTCTGTACACGAAGCAATTCTGCTCACAGAGCATGTAGGCAAAGGAGAAAAGGCTGGGGAAACTTGAATTCCAGCTATAGTAACTTGCCTGTAAGGCAAAACATTTCTCTTTCTCAGGCTGTACTTTCCCAGTGTTGAAGGTGATACTAATGTGCACTGTAAAGCACTTGGCATATTGCAACCGTGGGTATCCTAAGCTAGGTGTTGCTATTACTGGGAGCAAGCTGCCAGGGTAAATGGAATGAACTGCTATCATTCAAAATGATGACTGGAGCTAAGAGTAATGTGTGATTTACTGGTTTTCACTCCCTTTTTCTTATCTGGTACTTTAATGGCAAATGTCTGGTTTCTGGAGCCTCCCTTCTGACCTGCGCTGTTCTGTATCTGACTCTTCTGTTTCATTTTCCAGTCTGCCAGTATACAGACTTTCTTCTTGAGCTGCAACTGTGTCTCTCCTGAGAGGCATGTGGCCCACGCAGGTCCCCAAACTTCAGTGACTCTCTTCCTTGTAATGTAGTTATTAAACATGAATGAGCTCAAGTTTCTCAAGGGTCAGCGTGGGTACTAAGGAGTCTTTGAAGGATTATCATGGCCTCTATTGGCCATAAATATGTTCTCAGTATGAAGCTATGGGAGAGTTGTTTTAATTCTGGATGGAAGGTCTTTTCTGCTGGAAATCTGGTATTGACTGCCAACAAATAAGACGGAAATTAGGAATTCCCAGACTTTTCATACCATATTACAAATCTGGCCTCTTCAGCTATATTCTTGGCATTCCTCCTTACCATAAAAAGTGTGTGAAAATCTCATCATACTCACTAAACCAGGACTTTGAGAAACATACTGGAATATTCATCAAGGAAAACCATGTAACTTGAAAATATGTACATCATGAATAAATCATGTATTTTTGAAAGATGTAGAATCAAGCCTTCTTTCATCTCTTGTAATTATTTTATTAATATTGCTATTTTTTGCCCTTTGTAGTGGAAGGAAGTGGGGTTTTATTGTATTCAGTTTACCCTGTAGACTATGGACAGGTTTTCTATTAGTCTGAAATGTGGTGTAGGGAACATTCACAATAGTATCATGTTAGTAAGTATAGCTCTGTTAAAGATATGTATAAAATTAAAGGGAGTGTAGCTGATCCTCTGTGTCTACTTTAAATCTAAAAATAAAAATAACACAGATACTGCTGTGGTAACCAGAACTGAGCACTTTACCAAGACTACGTGTGAACTGCTCCCCTTGTTTCTTTACCTGGTTTGTGGCTGTTGAATTTCAAGAATGTAAAGATTTCAAATGAGGGACTCACGACCAGGCCAGCCCTCTGGTTAAAAAAAAATAAATATTAAAATGTTGTCATGGTTTTGTGTAGAGGTGAAACTGGTTCCTTTGCCATGTGTTTTTTGAGAAGTTTTCCTGCTGTGGCTTTCCTGTTCTCCACTCTTTCTTTGTAGCCCTCTTTGGCTCAGCAAATATTTAATTATCTACGCAAAATGAAACCGTTCCAGCTGGAAAGACAAACTCTATGAAGTCTACTGCTAATATTATAGCTTCCTTTTACCAAAATACACTGAACTTATAATTTTGGTATCAAAATGTGCTTGACCATGACTCACAAATGCCTGCTGTTTCCCCCTCAAATGCCTGTTTTCTGTCCCCTGCTAGCATTCACCAGCTAGAAACCTTAAGCAGAGGAGTCTAGTTTTCACTCCTCTTTCTATATGGAAATGAACCATTTAATCTGCCCTTGAACTTAATCATGTTATGCTACTAAGTGCCATGTCACAGATAAAAGTAAGAGCCTTTACGTGATAAGGAAATTGTGTGAATTTGTGTTTAGGACACTGACCCAAACAGAAGGGAATCTGAACTATCCTTTTCCATGTTACTGTCCACCAGGCTGTTATTGAATTCTAGTTTTGGAGAGCTTGCGTTTTCCAGAATAAAGAAGTTCCATCAGAAATAGAAATGCTGTATTAGTTCTCTTAGCAGTTAGTATAAAAGGCCTACTAAAAGTATTTTCTGGGTTTAAAAGAAAGTGGTTAGATATTTCCCTCAAAATAGATTTGCTTGGTACACTACCTACATGGGTGGAAACTTTTCCAACCTGGTCCTTTCTAGTCAACCACTGATCCAAGCCTTTTTGGACATGAGTATTCACCTTCTTGCTTCTTCCATGAAACTTCCAGGGATGTATGTTCTTTTTTGATTTTATATTCTCTACTCTGTACAGGCTCTTTTCCAATTCTTCTTATGCACAACTGGAGTAACTCCAAGTAGAGGACAATAATACAACCCATACCATCTGAATTTAGCTGCCATATTTAGGGGGTTTGTTCCTCATGTTGCCCATGTTGCCTGAGCATTTAATAGGCCCAGAGTGTCTTCGTGGGCTCCTGGCCAGTGTTGTCCTCTGCAAAATGCATTTCTAATTAGCAGACTCTTAACTTCCTCATTTAAGAATCCAACTTGAGCAACTAAGGTTAATCTGTACAACTATCCCACAATTATGGCCCCCTGTTGTTCCACAAGACAATCCATATTCAGCCCCAGAATGTACAGAATGAAAATGCACCATCCCGCTAACCAGTTTGGTGGCCCTCTACAGAATTCGGTGTATTTTATCAGTGTGTTTAATTTGCTGTGACAGCACCCTAACCACCCAGCCATCTGCAGATAACAAGTTTAGATAACTGTGGTGTGTCTACCCTCTGTGCTACAATATAAATGTGCCTTAATATTGTTACATAGTCATTAGTAACAGATGTCTGTATCTGGCAGCTGTTCCCTTGGGTAGCTGGAAGAAGGGCAGCATCAGCTGTGCCTTCATTCCTTTGGTGTGCTCTGGTCCCATGCTTTGTCACGAATAGACAATAGTGGTAGTGGACATGTATAATTCACTTGTTCCTTAGAGGAGCTTGTGTCTTTCTGTGTTTGTTTTGCTTTCAGGCAGGTATTAATGCTGTAACACCACTGTGTAAACTCTTGAATAGCACTGTGTGCAGTTGCTCTAGATACCATTTGTTTACTGGGACAGGGGATATGCCAAGTTTCCTATAAAATTATGTCAGCCAGATGCTCCATATTTTGATAGTAGAGAAGTATAAGCCACTGTCTTGACCTTTTCCCTTGCAACTGGAATTTCTTCTTTCCACTGGCTTTATAGCTAGAGCAGCAGCACAGAAATTGCGACTTTAGAGGAGGCTATGATGCAGGCAGAGAAGAAATTGTGAAAAGGAAGATGCTGTTATCAGTACCAGTATGGTTATGTGTATTTTTTTTAGGTAGCCTGCTGGTTGGCTTAAACTACAAAGACCAGTAAAACTTCTATCACCTGAAATTACTTTGTATGGAGAAGTATCTTCCTGTCACCTGTTGCGCAGGAGCATTTCTTGCAATGGTATTCCTTTCAGATTGCAAGAGATCTGTGCTGCTCATTGAAGCCTGATGTTTTGGAAAAGGAGTAACTTGATACCTTTAGAGGAGGAGTAGCATTCTCCTCGGCACTGAGTATTCCTGTTGTGGAATACAAATGAAGGTTTACAGCTGGTCATTCAGTAAAGCTTATTAGAGTGAGCTTCATTAGCTCTTTTGTATGATTTTGCTAAAGGCTAAGCAGTATTCTTTATGTCTTTGTTACTTTTTGCGCATGCTTGTATGCAATCTAAATATAGGAACCTATAGAGATGCAATTGGTTACAGAAGACACAGCTGTGGAGTTATTATTTACAATCAAATTAGAGGAAAACAACAATTGAAGGGAACAGTGACCCCACTAATAACTGCTGGGAGCTTTGATTGAAACACAGTTTTTCTCATATCAAATATATCATCAAGAGAGAAACAATACTGTATGGTGGCTTTATTATTGGAGTGCCAGATTATTTTGTTTTTTCATTGCCAAAATTTACTTTTTACTTTTGTTCGCTATTTTATACAACTACTGTCTCCTATGAATCTATTGCTTTTACTTTTTTATTTTCTTTCCTTCATAAATCGCTGGATTCCACTGTGGTACTGTAATGAGAAAAGAATCCAAACCCAGCATCCCTCTTCCCTAATCAAAACCAAACCACAGAGCTGGTACTACATTAATGAAAGGAAAGATCACTTTCCCAAACCAGTGATGTCATTCCATCATGTCCCTGGGTGGTGAAGAGGCTCAAAGACTAACATTGGCATCCTAAGAAGAAACAAGCTCTGGGTGTGTGGTTATCTTAAGCCCACCCTCTTATTGTTCAAGGCTGTTCAGCAAAATTCTCCCAGATACCTCTGTATTACCATGTTGACTTCATGTACATATTGTCACAACAATATCCTGTGGTGCTCCTGTCTTTTTCACACCCTCATTTCAGGTTGAATTTAACGCTCTGCTGCAACCTACTGATACTCTGAGGAACTACATATTAGGCAAATCATACTAAGCGTCTTCCCTCCTCAGCCGCACCCCAGCATAAGGTTTAAAATAATTTAAACACTCCATTTTCAGCACTTGTGGCGTGATTGTTTGGAGGGGAATGCTCTTCTAATTTGGCATTTCTATATTTGAAAGCTTCCTATACTGCAAACTTAAAATGAGTTACAGGTTCCGAAAGTGGTTGTCAAGTTAGATGAGTGCAGCAGGATGAACAGATTGTGCAGTCACTAACATGCCGAATTGTTTCTTTCACTGCTGCATTCTTTTCAGAACTTCACTAAGTTGTCTAAGTTTATGCAGAATGATTAATAAAATCAGCCTTTGTAATGGTTAGTAAGCACTCACTGTTCAGGAGCAACTTGATCTATTAAGCTACTGATAATGATGAGGTGCGTAGAAGGTAGCAATGTTTTACTCTGATGGGATGCCTTAATACCAAGGTGCTGGGATTTTCACTTGTTCTAGGAAGGCAATGGCTATGTGCCCCTGTTAGCAGTTTGTCTGCTAAGTCTCATTAATTTTAGTAGAAATGGGAAACCCAGTGCTGAGCTGGCTGGAGAGACAAGAAGGTAACTGTTATAGCTGTTCAGCTGAAATGGTGGCTGCTTGAGAATGTGACTGGTAAATGTTTTCAAGACTAACAAGCAGAATGTCTAGCAAAGAACTACCACAGACACCTTACAAAGATGATAGGTACATAATATCCAAATTCAGCTCTCAAAATTTTACTTTATGCACTGATATGTCCAGGTGATGATGGGAGCTGAAGTGTATGATTACAAGAAAAATGTGTAGAAGGATAACTAAGTGGAAAGGGTAACTATGGAGTTGGCACTTTGGATCTACACCCCCAAGGCATTTGTAGTTTATGTGATGTGCTTTTTGAATGACTAGACCAACAGTCCTGTGCATCTTTCTTTACATGCTGTCTGCACATGACACCTGGCTGGAGTCCATCCCTGAATCAAGACTCTCCCTAGTAGAGAGAGAAGCAATTGATGAGATGGCGGACTCTGGAGATGTAGTTGTTAAGTTGTCATGGGCTGTGGGTTATGGCCACACTTGGAAAGTCCTTGGGACCATACTCATGTGGTCCTGTTGGACAAACAGGGCCTGGCGGGAAGTGGTGACACTGTCATGGGTTCAGCAGTAGCAGTCATTTTTTCTCCTTCTTAGTGGCTGGTGCAGCGCTGTGTTTCTAAC
>WYDI02028847.1:0-16736 GCA_009867235.2 Psittacus erithacus
TTGTCCTATCACTACAGTCCCTAATGAAGAGTCCCTCCCCAGCATCCTTATAGGCCCCCTTCAAATACTGGAAGGCTGCTCTGAGGTCTCCATGCAGCTTCTCTTCTCCAGGCTGAACAGCCCCAACTTTCTCAACCTCTCTTCATACAGGAGGTGCTCCAGCCCCTGATTGTCCTCATGGCCTCCTCTAGACTTGTTCCAACAGCTCCATGTCCTATTTATGTTGAGGATGCCAGAACTGCACACAATACTCCAAGTGAGGTCTCACGAGAGCAGAGTAGACGGGCAGGATCACCTCATCTATAATTCTTCTTCTGTATTATTATTTTCAGTCTGTATCCACTTTCTTCATGTTTTCTTAATTACCAGTTAACCAAGCACAGTAGTTTGGTTCTAAAATCTTTTTGTTTTTACCAGCCAGCACCTCTGGGCATGCTCAGAGTTACTGGTATTTTTTTCAGTAATCTCCTCAGAATTGGGAGCATAAAAGTGCAAAGGTGGATTTTTAATGAATGTCACCTAAATCTCATCCATTTGTCATCCATTTCCCTCCATTTGTGTGTCTTTTTTGTACAAGTGAAAAGAAATCTCTAATAGTCTGTTTCCTCATTAAATTTAGTCTGTAGTTTAATTATTTTCCTACTTTTATCACCCTTGGGACAAGGGATCCCTTAGGCTCTAATCCCTGCCTTTGCACTGTTGTGTTATGGTGGAGAGCTGCTGAGAAATAGCACTTTCTCCTTTCCATGGCAGCTGAAAAGAAACCAGGTTCTGTAGGGCTTCGGCTTTGCCTCCATTTAAGGGTGGTAAAGGCAGAACAACTGCAAAGGAGTCAGTCTTGTCACTCTCAATTTGTACCAGAGCATGAAGCCAGTTGCTAAAGCCCTAGTTTGTCGTTTAGTCTTTTGGGGTATATCCCCTGTGAATGTGGGATAGAAAAGATAGAAAGTGGGAAAAAAAAACCCCGAAGCATCATTGTCAGGACATGGTTCTCCTGGATGATTTTTCTTAGGCAGTTATTTCAGGCTACAGCTATTATAATTGATTTTGTTTCATGGCTTTACTTTCCCATGCTTTGTTTCATCATTTCTTTTTGGTTTGTTTTGGCTTTTGTTGTTCTTGTTGCAGGGATGTCTTTAGGATAAATTCTCTTAATTTCTTTTAGAGTATACCTGTATCTTTGCTTTTACAGTCTATATGCATTAAATATGTATTAAATTATTAATTAATATTTAATATACTTTTTTCCTTATGGCATCTACTAATGTCATCTTATAAAGATGTTTAGTTTGAGCTTTGTTCCCTTCTGATTGAACCCCTGCTGTAATACGTAGTGGGTTTCATATATTTCTTCTCAACACTAGGCCTATGCTCTCATAATACATATTTATTATAAAAATGTTAAATATTGATTAAAACCCTCTACTATCTGAAGGCTGTGTGTCACGGCACAGCAGTTATCTAGTGCCTGTGGGTAAGTACTTCCATTTTTAATCTGCAGTCTTCTGCAATTAAATCCTGATGGTCAGTTATATTGAATCATTTTAATTGCACCACGATTTGTAACATGGCATTGCCTTAAATCCCACGTGCATATGAAGGTTTCCTGCTCTGCCGTCTCTGATAGAAGTGCAGGCTTTTTTTCCACTGAGTAATGGGGCAAGATCAAAATATCCTTTGCAAATCATTACTGTCCAGCATCACCTGCAGATATGCACTGCACTAGAAAAGTCAGCTTAAAATGAGTCACTCTTTCTGTGGCCTTCTTTCACCTTTGGTATTGAGTGAGCTCAGACCTGGGAGGAGGTGGGGATGTGTACTTGTTCATTTGAGTTTGTGATTGTTTTACCTGTGATTAGAAGACAGATCTTAAGAGTCATAAGCCCTAAATATCTAACTCCTTGGTAGAATTTAGCAGATTACAGTGGCTGAGGACAAGGAGGTTTGTCTTCCAAGGGATGGATGTAACCAGAGCTGTTTTGTAATGGCTCTTTTAGTTTGGCTCTGGCTAAGAAATGGGAAGTGGTCGTATCAGTTAAATAGCCAAAATGGCTTGAATCAATCTTGCTGAAACCTTCATGTTGTTTTGCTGCAGGCAGACCCTGTGAGATTGTTTCAGCTCTCAGCACTGGTAGAGAACATATACCTGTCTCACTTTGCCTGGAAAACAAGAGGCCAGGATGGGATGCTGATATAAAAACTTCTCTATTCAGCTGCTCTCCAGACAGCGATCTGGTATTCTTCTTTTGTATTGCATATTCTACAAGGAAGTATATCTTAAACACATTTTTTGCTTTGTGTGTGTGATTATTTTTCAGATAGCGTGCCTAGTGATTTATCTGAATCTAACTAATGCATTTGTAAGGTGCTAGCTATTGTAATAAATAGACAGAAGGCAACAAAAACGAGTGTTGCTGTTAGAGAAGAGGTGAGGTTTGGTATCTCTGTAAGCAAGTCTCCTTTGTTACTTCAGATGATGAGTGTAGGAATTAACATACAAGATTAGATGAGCATTTCAGATACTCAAGTATTCTGTCTCCTTACATTCCTTTGACCTTGGATGCTTCACAGACACTTGAAAGTGTCTATGTTGGTGATACACTGATGGAGAAATCGGGTGGGTTTTTGTTTTGATCCTAACTTTACTGATTGAGGTCACTAATTATCTGAAAAGTGATGGTTTATGGCCCTTCAAACTTCGGGAGATTTGGTTTTGTTTTCTTATTTTCAGCATGGCTTTGTATGTTTTTGAGAACCACACAAGTGAGATCTGCTTCTAACACCCTCATTAGGGAGGAGGAAATATTTTGCTGCCAAAAGCTTGCGTTCTGTTGTTTCTTACTGCAAGCTTAAAAATAACAAGCTTAGAAATACTTCAAAATTCTCTGGAGAATGGAGCCTGGTTCTGGAGGCCGATGGCCAGATTGTGCTGCCAGGTATGATATAAATCAAGAATAACTCTGGCCATTACTCCAGCATAACCAGGAGCAGAATGTGACCCTCAGTATAATTTCTGAAATGGCTTCTGAATTTATTGGAGCTATGCATCTCTGCAGGACCTTTCATGGCTTTGCTGCAGTGGTAGCCTGATGTAAATCAGATTTCCTTGCAGCTGAGAACGGTGCTAACTATATATGAAGCTCAGATAATGTTTGCTGGGGTTTTGTATTCCTGAGACCACCGAGGCATTCAAGCAGCTTATCCTTCTGCCTGTGACCTGAAAAAGGGTAAAGTGTTTTACAGTAGTAATAAAGAGATTACATTAGATGAAGTTATTTCCAGTAGCTGTATCTGGAAGATTGAGAGTCAATTATTTTGGTCAGGTTCATCTTTAGGACACAAGCAGAGAAGAGGGTTGAGACATTTATACTTGTACCAGCAAAGAAGATTTAAAGATGCTGTGCTCGCACTGAGTACTTGGACCTTATCGGTGGGCACAACTAGTGAGGTCACTGATCATATTTTGGGAGCTGGCAAGTATTGCTTTGGTCTCTTTTGCGGTGCTCGTTGACCTCTTGGACTCTTACTCAGCAGAGAAAGCAGGCTGTGTGGCTTTCATCACCTGTGGCAGTGAATATTTGGTAGGGAGAATAATGCTCAGGCTCCTGCTTGTATTTCTGCGTTTGAATTTCTCCTGTGTTGCAAAACCCACTCTGTCTGATTCCAGAAAGCTTTCCAGTATTGTTCTCTGCTGATCCTGCCTGCGCTCTTACATTTGTATACAAGTTGTGTGTGTGTGTGTATATATATCTATCTATACATGTAATTTCCCTACAATAAGATACTAGCTGATTTTTTCTCTCTCTCTTCTTTTTTTTTAATGCTACTTGCAGGATGTAGAAGACCACTTTACCAAAGTAGCTTTGCAATTTAAGAGCCCTGGCCTTCTTCTAAGTGAAACTTAGCATCATGTAAGACAAAAGATACTGCTGTGTCTCTTGTTTAATCCGCAGAGGGAAATGTTGCTAGAAGAAAGACATGCAGTGGTATGTCATTCTGGTACCTCTTTGTAAGAATTCACATCTCCACCCCACACTTACTGACAAGAAAGATGTTTGTTCTGAGACTGTGACAGCTGAATCAGTAACCTCTGCCTCTCACAGTTACACCAAACTGATGATCAGCTGGCGGAGGGGAGTGTGCAGCTGGAAGGTAAGTCTAATGAAGCTCTGCTGATGTAAATCCACTGAGGAGCTTACTCAGTATGTGCCCCAGTTAACTCTGCCTGCAAGACTTTGTCTATGTTTTGGCACTCCTTAGTTATCTCATGAACCAGCTGCTTCTTTCCCAATGTTCATCTGTGTATCTAGTGCATTTTTATGTATTAAAACTTTGCCTATTGGAGCACTGAACTATGTTTTCAATCAGAACAAAGTGAGTGTTTGGTTACTATTTGACTGTATGACTGAAATACCAAATCCTTCCAGGATGCAGTGGTATCAGAGGAACATTATTATGTTTTCAACAGCTTATATTATGGTGTGCCTGGAAACATACAGTATTTTCCCTTTCTAAACCTTTTCCTTCCTTTCTGGGTACTGAAATGCATTATGAACTTGGCTGTTTACAGTGAGAGAATTTCTGTCGGGTTTTACTTCCCCTCTGCTCCCAGTTAATTCTGGCAGGTGAGTGCCTTTATATACTCACTGCTGGCACGAGTTACAGTGGTCTGCTTTTTCAAAGAATGAACCTAAGAAGTGTAATCATCACTCGATCTGACTTTCTCAAGCCAGACTGTCCAGTACCAACTCAGTATTTTATTTAGGTGACATGGATTCACCAGAAGTGATTGCACTTGGGTAAACAGTTCCCCTATTTCTTCTTCAGTCTTTCTATTCACCTGCCACTTTGTCCTAGCAGTAGCGGCTGAACTGCTAAGGGAGCTGCTGCTGACAAATAGGGAGGCATAAGGAGCTAATCTGAAAGAAATTAAAATGCAACAGCCCTCAAAGAATTAGCATTACCTTTACGTGAAGCAGCACATAGGTGTTGGTGAGCATCAGTTGAATTCATCCACATCTGCACCTCATGGAGAGAAATCACAGACTGAAGCAGGGTGTTTTTCTATTGAGATCCATAACTTGAGTAAGAGTTATCCCTGCATTGCTTCTGCACAGCCAAACTGCTCTGTTAGCTGCAATTAGTGGTCTGTGGGGTATCCTGTAAATAAGTTTTCCCATTTCTGCTTCCAATTGCTGTAAAGCAAAAGCTCTTTCACTGAACTTGTTATTTGAGTTGATAATACCAGTGCAGGAGAGAAAAGAATTCTGTTTATTACACACTATTTCTGGCTGTCAGCAAGAAATTCCTATTTCTGGATGAATTCCTAGGCTTATAGTCTATGAGAGGGTTAGATGCTGCTTTAGGTAAAGCCAAGAGAAGTACTAGGGTAAAATTGCTCAAGGGAACAAATCTGCCATTTCTGGAGTTATGTCACTAAAGTCCCCAGAATCGAGCTGCTACTTGCATAAGAATGTCTTTCAGTGGCTTTTGCAATTAACAAGTTATGTTAAGGAAGAGTAAAGATTGCTCCAAACTTTCGGAGTTTCTCTGAAGATCCTGTGTGAGAGTGAGGGGAAAGGAACAGTTTCTCCTGCCTTGGAGAGGGCTTCAGTGTTCCTCTGCTCCAATGTGGGGAAACAACAGGTTGCTGGCAAGAAGATCTCAGTCCCTCTCTGCTCTCAGTTCATTCTGAAAGCCGGGTGTCTTTGCATGCTTGATGATGGCAAAAGTTAGAACAGTCTCACTCTTCTAAATCCCTGCCCTGTTGCTCACCACTGCTTCACAAGGCTGCCCACTGCAATTTCCAGTTTCTCCCATTACTGAAATATGGAATCTTACCAGTGATTTTAATCCCCCACCGAGTTGTTTAGCTGACACTTGGAGGGGAGCTGTTCCCTGGCTCAAGGCAGTTTGAAGCAGAACAACAAAATTAGGAGATGTCTGCCTGACATTCAGGTGTTGACAGAGTGCTCCAAAAATGACTATGCAGGGTTAAAAGACCTTACACTTAAAAACAGCTTACACTTTAAAACAATGGAATTTACATGCTTCAGAGGTTTCCTATCTCCTTATCTTGTCCGTGAGGAATTAAGAAGTTAAAGGCATTCTGCTCAGAGTGGTGCCTTGGTTGTATGCCTTTTATTAAGTAGCTGAGGTGTGAGGAGACTGTGGCTGGATATATTTACATAGGTTGGAGCTCACAGACATGAACACTGCTCTTTTGATGCACTTTCTTTAATCCTCTGCACTCTGACTTATCCAGCAGGTGATAAAATATACCTGTCCCTTGCAATAAATATATTATGCTTTTATGTGCTGACTTATCCCCTGAGATCTCCAAACACTTTATAAACCTTTTGAATAAGCTATTGTGAAAGGAGAGGCTTTATTGTTATTCCCTACTTAAACAAATTGAGCAAGAAAAGAATGAAGTGATTTGGCCAAGGTTAGTGTGTGAGCTGCGAAGCCTGGAGCTGTATCTAACATCCATTTCTAATTAAATATAGTGGTAACTCTCAATATGTTTTAGGTTGTTTTGATGTTGCTTTTTTTTCATCAACTTAAAAGATATTATCACCGACTTGTTTTTATCACTTTGTTGCTGCTAGTGGTGGTGGTTTTTGTTGGTTTTTAGCTAAGCATTAGGGACTTCAAAGGATTGGTTCGTGACCTTGCAAAGTTAAACTTTGGGTGACATGGTCTATTGTGAGGTGTCCCTGCCCATGGCAGGGGTTAGAACTAGGTGTTCTTAAGGTCCTTTCCAACCCAAACCATTCTATGATTCTTATGCCCGTAGCAGCTTTCACCTGATGCTAAATATTATGCTTATGAGCAATGGCTTCATTGCCACATTTCCATAGACTGCTTTGACTGTTTGAGATAAAGCAAAGGTGAATTTTACATTCTCAGAGTCCTTTCTATTTAGGAATCAAGCAAGCTATTCCAGTAAAATATACGTATATAATATATGACTTCAAGTGCTATTTAAAAGCATTTTTAAGACTATAGGAAAACTTCTAGGCTTGTTATACACAAAAGCCTGAAATTCCATTCATTGTTTAATACAACACTACCTAATATATTATTTTTCTCTCATCTTTGCCCACTTCAATAGCTGAGTCTCCTGTGGACTGGGAGAAATGTTGTCTTGGACAACAGAACAAGAGAATTTGTCTGCAGATACTAAAGCAACATCTGATCCTTCACTTATCTGTAGATAAGTGTGTTTGTGGTAGCCCTATTGCCCTTCAAGAGTGTTTCAGGTTTGTCTCTTCCACTAGCTAGTGGTGCAATTGATGCTGTTGGCTGTTGGGCAGTTTGGGTTTTTTTCATCATGTTGCCTTTATTCCTGGCAAAGAAAGGTCAGGAATTGATCATTAGATAGTTCTATTAAAATTGCTCACTTGGGATCAGGTAGAAGGAACCCAAAATTTTTAATACGCCAAGAATGGATCTGTATGTAGTTTGCAGCATTTCAAAAACGCTTCTGGAAATTCATGTAAAATTGTGGGTTCTGGGCAAACTTGGGCACGCTGTGGAAGGTTGTTGGTGTGTAACCTGGTGGATTTTAAGTCCTCTAAAAATACTGAGCAGAGCCTCAACAGTTGCATTATTTTTTATTTCTTATGTATTTAAATATGCCCTTAAGGCTACGGTGCCATCCTCAGACACTCAGCAAACAAGCAGGTCCACTTCTGTCATCTTTTGGTAGTACTCTCTGTCAGATGCTCCTATTCCATTTTTAACCCAGTATAGATAGAAGACAGTCTGATTGTTTTCTGAATATAGCTCAGGACAAGGAGTAATGAAAGGACCACGGCATCCATTTATGCTGGCATTTCATTTGGTAGATTTCCTTTCTTCCTTATTGATAAATGAGAAACTTGATTAATTCCTTACCGCATCTATAAATAGAGTGACTACCAAATAGTGGCCCACTTTGGCTTGTTCACAGATGTATTTTTAATGAACATGTGTACAGACTTGGTATTTCTGTATGCTTGCACATGTTGTCATTTTTAAACGTGATCAGTGATGTTTGTTGGTTTGGTTTGGTTTCCTGGCACTTTTTATTTTGCATGATTGATGTATTATAAATGAGATAAATATATGGAAAACCTCCATGTTCTTAATAATTTGTTGATTCTTCAGTTATTTCTTGATTCTATTCTTATTTGGACTTTCCATCTTTCTCCATTTCTTTCCCCTTTCCTCTCAGCCCTAATTTTTAACTCCTCCTGCAACACAGCCTGTGTCCCATTCCTCTGTAGTTCACAGAAATCCAGAAGAAGCAGGACTGGAGAAGTAAGTTGTAACTATAATGTTTTAGTACTTGTCCTTCCTTGGCTGTCTTTGTTTTCCTCTGGAGACTACCTAGTGAGTATGGAAAAGAGGCAGAGACAGGGGAATACAGAAATATCTCTGCCAGCTGAGTCCAGTGACTTCAGATGCGTGGAAGCCAATTGCTATGTATTCTCTTTTGGTATGCCAAAATGCTTTGGCTGAGCTCAAATACATGCATGTATCATCAACTTTCTAGTCCCCGAAGTATAGCATAACAGATTTAGAGAATCTGCATATTCACAAGACACATACAGATAATTCATAAAGGTAATTTTAAAGTGCCACTGGCTTCTGCCTTTATTGTAGTCAATTCTGTAGCTGATGTTTCATGAATTTTTAGTACCGATGTAATAGTTTTCAACTCTAGAAGCAACCATAGGACTAAAATCATATCTTAAACTACCACCAGCATACACGTTAAGTAATAAACCAGATTTTGACCTGTAGGAGAGGGAAGTACTGTGTCCAATCTGGTGTAGGTACATTTTATGGTGGAAGACATTTTGTTGCTCATGTCATAAGCAGAAACAGATAATCATAAGGCAGAAATGAGTAGCACTCTCAAAAGAAAGGCTGCCATCATAGTTCTTGATAATATGGGTTCAAGAAACTGCCTGAGTGGTAAGAAGGAATTGGTAGGTGCAGGACACGTTATCGCAGCGGTCCTGTCGTGTGTCTGCAGTGAGAAATGCAAACGTTAAACTCAAAGGTAATGTTGCTAAAACAATTTGTGTGCTTCTGTATATACATTTGCATAGCAGTAGCAGTTATTGGAACTGATACTGGATATTTCTGGTGGTTTCTTTTGGTGTAGGGTTGTGCTACTTGTAATTTTGAGATGCGATGACATTAGACATTTCTCAAACGTATGCCAAAACAAGCAACCTAGTAATTGCTTTTTTGCTTTTCCATTATTCTCTTCTATGGTAACTGCTTTAATGCTGTATGTGTTTGCACTGACTTATTTTCATCTGTAGTATTTTTTAAAAGCATAAAAGATACAAACAACTCATCGAGTACACTTGCATCATCCAGCAAAGCGCTTTGCACAAGTATTCCTTGAATAGCTTTTCTGAATCAGTCATATTTATATTGCAGTGATCATCCAAAAAAATAGGTTTCTGCAACAATGTCTTTTTGCTCAACGTGATACTTGGACAGCAAAGTTACTGTCAAGAAAAACAAATGACTTTGCTTTCCTGGAAGCAAAATATTCCTAGAGAAAAAGCAAGTGTGAAGTCACTGGCAATTCTTAAAGCAGAGAATGAAACACAGCACAGATGTGTTTCACTGCTGTCTTGGGAATGCTGTTCAGGGGTGTTACAGACAACAGCAGTACCCAGTGTTCCCAGACATATTCTGCAATCAAGGTTCTGCACAAGCTCTGCTTGGTGTGGATTCACAGGCTGTGCAAGGTCCTCAGACCTCTACCCTGGCACAGCCCTTGTGTAAGCTGGGCTCTTCCTTGGGAACTCAGACATCCATCTGCAGAGCTCAGTGCCCACTGCCTGTTTCAGTGCTTTGTGTCCCCGTGGTGGGGAGTGTATTTGGTCCCAGGGAAGCACACCAACTGTCTCTGCAAACAGGGAGCTATGGAAAGCAGGGAGGTGGTGGTGCCCCATTGCACACCTGAAGCACAGCGATGGGGAGGTGTGAGAGGCTGGCCTGAGCACTGCTTTCCATACTTGAAATGGCAGTCTGGAAAGAGCCTTGGCTCATGCCTCCCTAACCAGATATCTGGTAAGGGCCAAATTATGGTATGGTTAAATTCAGGTCACTTTACTGGCATCAAGACATGTGTGTGGATCTGTGCCAGAAAGGGATCTTGTCTATACAGCCATATCATGCCAACATTAGATATTACAATACACAGTCTATTACTATGTACTCCGAAGTTAATTCCCATCTAACCGATGATCTAGAAAATGCCAGATTTTGAATTTTCTGTGATGGATATAATAACACTTTATCATCACATGTCTCTCAAATGCTAATCAAGGCACAAGAAACAATGAAGCAAACATCTCTTCAAATTAATCTAAATCCAAAAAATCTGTTCAAGTACCAAAACTGCCAAAGAATTTAGGCAAGTGGGATGAATTGTGAAGAATGACAAGTTTTTCCCCTCAGCATCACTGGTTTGTAGGTTGCTAAAGATAAGGAGAGATAGAGACTTTGCTGGATCTTTCCTTGCTTTTTGCTCTATGGGAGGGATCACCATTAGGACAGATGAGGATGAGATCTACTTATGAGGGGAGAAAATAAAAATGGGGAAAATCCCTAAGGCAGTCTGGGGGTGTAGCAACTGTAGCAGAATTTCCCTCCCCTGACAACTAAAGCTAGTCCACCTAATCCAGGGGAGAGAAGAGTAACAGCGTGTAAGGTTCAGCTCATGAGGTAGTGAGGACTGCTGATGCAGGATCTATCCCATCTGCAGGTAGCTTGGAAGTTGAGGAAAGAAGATCAGCCCATCTGGCCTCTCTTCACAGAGTCTTGTTGGCTACAGGCTTTGTATGTACATAGATAATTTGTGGATTTCCCCCAGAGAGAGCAGATCCGTGTTAAAAACCCACTCAAGAACACAATATGCTCGGCACTGAGCTCCATCTGCTCCCTTGCGCAGAAATGTTCTGTAATGCTTTATCAACACAGCTGAAAACTGTAATGGATGGGCCAATGACTGCAGGATGGTGGTAGTTGTTTTTAATAGGCACTTACATGCTTAATATCATGTAATGGTTAATGTAGGATTTCTACACAGAAATAAAGCCTCCGGGAGAAAATTTCAAATACGAAATAGTGATGATTTTCAACAAAGCTTGGTGGGGTTTTTTAAGGCAGAAAGCAAAAGATTTGCTGTTAAGCAGACTCAAGCCTCCTCTAAGAATTGCTTAAAATAGTAAATGCCATCCCTATATAAACAGTCCACTAGAAGTCATTGACTGGGCTAGTACCTGAGGGACATAAATCTGATAGACATTTCTTTATTTGTCATTTAAGAGAGTCTGTTTGTATGTTAAATGGGATGGCTGATACAGAAATTACTCTGATCTTGTTTTCCAGCTCTATCTATCACTTCAGTCATGACAAGGAGCTCAGGCTAGCAGTGCTTGAAGGATGCGTAGTACAGGATTTGAAGATCATAACCCTGTCCTGTAGTGGTTCATGGTGAGCTGGGCCATTCATACAAACTCATTCAGATGCTTCTTTCAAGACATATTTACTGTATCATACAAAACTAGGCTACATAGTTCTTGCTTAGAGCAAGATTAGAAGACTATGTATGTTTTTCTCTGGGACACTAGAAAAACAGTATTGGGAGACAGAAGACCTGGTTTCAGACTTACTGCAATATAAACAAAAAAGCTACACATCAAAATAAACTAAGCTGTACTTTACATAAAATTTGAAATAATGGCTGGTTCAAAAGGAAATTTCACTGCTGCTCATTTCAGGATTGAGGGTGGGTTTAGCGGTGATGAAAAAACCACACATGAAAATGGCCAATCAATACTTACCATATGATCAGCAAAAGCCTGTCAGAGTATTTAAATCTATGGTTTTCAGTCTGCTGGACTGCATACAGCAATAAATTTAACAGAAAACATGATGAAAACTGATGACTACATAAACATTAAAATGTCTGTTTTCCAGCTGTGGAACTATCATCAATTACATCTCCTCCTTTGAGACTGGATATTTGATCTTAAACCACCATTTCAGCTGTAAGCTTTGTCTGAAATGAGGAATTATGCCTTACCAGAAGTCATCACAATCTACTGAAAGGGGCCAGTGGAATGACTCAGTATCACAGGGATGAAAGGTATGATGGTATGGCACCTGCATCCAGGTGTGATTTGCCTCCAGGGAAACTTAAAAGTGTGTTGTTGAAGAGGGGTGAAATATTGGCTGAGTCAAACAGGTCAAACATGGGTTTCAAATCCAACATATCCATACTGAACATGATAAGACTTCCCAAAAATGGCATGACAAAGAAAGGGTTGACATGGGTTTAGCAGTTCCTGCTCAAATGTGTTCTTCATTTGCAGTGGTGGTTCTCTTACAGGATGGAAGCTCCAGTTCTTCTCCCTCTCTCCTGGGCTAACTGAATTATTCTGATAATTTACCTGTTTAGGATTCTGTATTATTCATGCAAACAACTGTGCCATGTTTATTAAAAGCAGAGAGCAGCAGAGCCTGTTATAAACATTATTAATACTCTGACAATTGACTGTTTCCATCACTTGGAAATTCATAAAATGATGTGTTGAAAGCCATACCCTGTAGTCTGCCCTGTCAGGAGTGCTCCCATTAGATCCATGCAGTTTTAGTCCAGCTTATTCTTCTATCTGTTTATATGCAGATGTAACAGTTAACAAGTGATAATGTGTAAACAAGAGTATGCTTTGTGCAGATAAATAGACTCCTACTGTTGAACAAGTCCTTAGGAGTTTGCATTAAAAATAAATACAGATGCAAACTGGAATGCAGTATTTATTTTAACAGCAGGACTTTATCACTGGTAGCATTCCCTGATGTTTCCAGGATTAAAGAGGTGGCTTTTAAAAGAGATTCACTAGTCCAGAAATTTAAAACAGTTTAAATCTTTTGTTAATAGCACCAAAGGGGAAGATAATAACAATTAGCAGATCTTCACAGTATCAAGAAATAACATCTGCATTAACTGACTGAGAATTGCTGGTGTTGTGCAACCAAGTTTGTTTACCAGCTGACAGACATAGTCATAGTAAGAGATGAAAGAAAAGAGGCACAATGATTTCCACTGATCTCGGCATGTCAAATAATACTGAGGAGGTTTTTATTCAAGACACAAAATGGATTTGGATTCCATACTCCATTGAAAATGCAGAGGAAAGAAGTACAAGTATCAGTAGGCTGTTAAATATTTCCTGTACATGCTTCTCATTAATTCCAAAGGTGCTTTAAAGAAAACTGATCAGAGATTCAAAAAAACCCATTTCTTTTCCTGAGACCATCATATCCCTAAACTTGCCTTAAGCAGTTACTCTTAAATGCTCGATTCAGTCCTGTTTCCCTTACCCTCCTTCCCCCATGGGTTTTTGTTTTATGTGCTTTAGGTCAGAGAGGGAAATATGAGGTTCAGGGGATCAGTACTGGGTAACAAAACATTGTTTAGCTCCAAGTTCTAGATCCAAGTCAAGCTCAGACCACTAAAAGTGGCCTAGTGAAAAGCTTTCAAATCATAATGAGCAAAGCAAGGAGAATACAGCAAAAAATCTTCACAAATACTCTTTTGAATAAAAGATGCATACATTTTCCTGTTTGATTCACTTCTGCATTTAAAGTGTTATAGCAAAAAGGTAAGAAAAATAAAAGCCCTGGAAACACCTGAAAAAGAACTAGTTTGACAGCGTCCTGTGTTTACAATGGATGTGACTGTGGATTTTATCAGATCACCTATTTAAGGATGTTTTCTTTCGCACAGTCGTCCAGTTTAGTCATTCCATGATTTGGGCTACTAGTCAGACAGTGAGAATGTTAAATGTCTGAATGAATACCTAAGAAAGAGTTTTGAGAGAGGCCATGTATTGTGATGTGTTTTTTAAAGAGGTGTGAGCTGTAATGCTGAGCAGAAACAAAATTCATAAAGAGTCACTTTTAACAGCAACATCCAAGCAGTAAATCCACCTAAATTTCCTATTGCTCATCATCCACTCCAGCATTAAGAAGCTCAAGTTCATTTCTTTGAAGTTCAATATTCAGATCACATAAAACAACATCACAGTTGTGTGAAAGATAAACTTGTAAAAGCAGTTATGGGATTCATGGGTTCAAAGGTCACTTTTCTCTTCCTTATTTCTCAAACTGAATATGTGACTTCTCTGAATCTCTTGCTGCTTCAACTGTCCCTCTCCATCAAAGACAATGGTAATACCTCTATGTTATGAAAGCAGCATAGCTCATGTAATCAGTTAAGCCTGTGCAATGCTTTATACTTGTTTGAATTTCTTCCATCACAGTACCTTGAAGAAAAGTTTTCTTCTTTTTATTGGCACAAAGGCAAAGAAGGAATTTAGTGGAGTGCAAACTAATGTATCCTGTTATGGCAGCTCTTTCAAAGTAGAGCAGCAAAATTATGTGTAGGCATGCTACATACACTAACTTTGCACTGCAAATTGCAAATTGTCCTTATTAGAGCTTACCTTTACTGTGAAATTACTCAAGTTGCATTTTCTGTTGTTCTAAGTCTGGCCCCTCTTATTTTTTGAACACTCAAAGAGTATGTAGGATATAGAGGAGTATCTTGCATACAGGAGACCTAATTTACTACAGAAATAACGACTTGTTCTTGGTGACCTAAAGAAGTCTCTGATGCTTCCGAATATAGAACTATTCTATGACGCCAAAATCACTCCAGAAGGTTTAGAGTTGAAACTGTTAGGCAGCAGTTGTCTGATGGAAAGGAAGGGACCTGAGTCAGAACTGCTGACTGAGATCTTTCTTGCTGCAAATTGTGAAGTGAGCCCTGGAAGCAATGGCAGTGGAATTAGTGGGACTTCTCACATCCCATTGGTATGTAATTCTCCAGATTATTATTTTGTCAAGTATTTGTGTTACTAAAGCATTTCATAACATGCCTGCCTTACAGTTACAAAACCTCTGTGATGGTAAAGGCAGCCTTCCCAGCCATCTTTTTGTCTCCAGTTCATACTGAATATTCAGAGTAGTAAGTTCAGGATTAACAAAAAAGTCGATTAAGACAAGGGGCCCTTTCTCCAAAGACCTTGCCCAGAAGACTTGTCTCCTCTGGAGAGTTGGTAGTTGAGCATTGTGGAGGATGTTGACCACTGAAAGGGGTTGATCAGGAGCTTGCTGGTTGAGAGCTCCTCTTGGCAGGCAGGGAATGGGGCCAGCTAGCTATAGAGCTCTGTGGGAAGTGGAGAGAGAAGCTGAGAATTGCAATGTGGAATAGGTGTATGGCAAAGTACTCCAAGTCCTAAACTTGCAAGAGCAGTAGGGAACTTAAAACAAGGAATGGTAGTCAGCTGTTGTAGTTCTATCTGACTGTGACTATTTCTTGAGCTTTGTGAAGAGAGAGTAATAGAGCTACGCTCAGGTGTAAAGAGTTGGTAGAGAGCTGGAAGAAGCATTGTAAGGGGCCTCATGTATCTTGCTGGGAACTGCATTTAACTTGGCTTTTGCCTGTGCCAGAGCTATATTATAGGTATATCTGTGTCAGCCGTGTACTTTGTTTATCTCAGCTGTGTCTTGTTGACTTCACTTTCCAGCTTGCTTTATCACTATATAATTGCCAATTAATGGCTCAACTCAGGTGATCCTGGTTACAGTCTCTGGACCTGCTCTGCTGTCCTTGTGAGGCTCCTGTGTGCCTGAGCCCTTACTGGTTTTGTTTTCACATCTAACTCCACTTGCTTGGTAAAGCAGATGCCTTGCTGCAGTCTGAGAAGGTAAGCCACAGTGCCTATGACTTTGGGAAAGAATGTGTTCAATTCTGGGGGGACTAGAGGCAGTTGAATGACAAAGCCATTCTGTGAATACATAGAATTTCTGTGCCTGAGAAATTTGCTGGTGAGGATGATGAAAATCCATGTATTAATGAGAAGCCTCGCAGGTTAATAGAACTTCAAAAGAGTGAGCATCCGTGGAATCTGTGCCATCATAATTGGGTGAGCTTAGACAGAAAACTGTGACTCGGGTCGTGACAAGTCCAGGGCTGCATCTAAAAATCAATGGCAATGTTTCTGCTAAGATAAGCTAGGCGAGGATTTTACCCTGCAGAACTCAGCAGATGCATATGCTGTTAAAAGGCTTAACTGTAAGGCTTTCTGGTTTGTTCTCTTCATTCCCTTAGTAAAGTGCAACATATGGTTAACTTTTCTGTTGGATCATGGTCTGTTAATGAAGCAGACACTTGGTGATAATTATACTTCCGAACATCCTGATTTGGCAAGCTGATTTATCAGTATTCCAGGGGATTGCAAAGGTTTATTTTTCATTTCCTTAGTGCTCATCATGCATGAAAAGCAGCATATTTGGCTTGACTGGCAGTTGAAAGTTGAATTAAACATTTCAGAAGCTGGAAGAACTTTTGAAGACATTATTTTTTTTGTTTGTAGGGTTTTTATTTATTTAATGACAGCATAAGCAAGTTTAATGTTTTATTTGCATGATGCCAGCTGCCCATTGTGAATGTAGATGATGAGCCAGTGGAACTACACGGCTGCCTTGAGCAAATACGTGAAATAGAAGTGTGCTGTTACACATCCTGCAGGTGCCTCTGCTGTGGGAATCCATTAGCTCAGAGGACATTTAGCTGATATATTGTACAGCTGGTCAAAGAAAGAATGCCTTTAGGCTATTTGAAAGTTTCCACAGGAAACACTTTG
>WYDI02028847.1:17632-39642 GCA_009867235.2 Psittacus erithacus
TAGAGGAATGTGAGATCCTCCACACCCTGGACAAGGGTTGCTTGGATGTTTTTCAGTAACCTTTTGTCACCTAATGATAAAGAGACAGGGAAGATGTCTTGTCTTATTCTCAGAGTGATACTGTGGAGATAAACTGTTAATTTGGAACTGTGATGTTGGTAAGAACAAAACTTAGGTCCTTGATGTGTTTGGTATGTGCAGTGTTCTCTGGCTGCCAGTCCCCATCCATCTTTTTCTTATTCTCAGAGAGGCTGGAAATAATTTTCTCAAGCTTTATGGAAATGCCAGGTTTTCAGCACCGTGTAAGCCTAGAAGAAAAACATAGACATGCACTAAGTGGTGACAAAGGAAGCACTTTTAACATGGTATCACTTTGTGACTTTTTACTATAGCTGTCGCCAGCACTTAAGTAATGATGCAATTGAATTGTTTGCACTTTGACTCCTTGGGTCTTTGTTAAGCGTATGCCACTTCTTGCCCTAATGTTCTTTAATCTGAAAAATATTTGTTTTTCCTTTGTGAAAGCCATTTCTAGATTTCTATTACAAGGATACTTTATACACAATGACAGTTCAAAAGACACTACGACAGCAAATGTTAAGGGGTTCTGCAGCCTTTTCTGTGCCTCTCTGTACTCTACTAATTAGAAATTGCAATATACTCTGCTAATTACAAATACACTTCAAGGACTGCAGATTAAAGTAATGTAATATGTTCTTTCCAGCTTCAGTTTCATCAGACCAATTAAACATGCTTTCAAATCCTTTTGTATTCAACAAAGTAGGTATGTTCTTAAGAGCCATTGAGTTTTGTGCGACTTAAATGCATGCCTGAATTTAAACCCATTCATAAAAGCCTTAAATAGGAAGGAACACAGTCAAAGCTCTCATGCAGCTTAATTGAGAACAAGTTGGTTAATGAGAAAGGTGCAAAGCACAAACTCTTGGCGACTGCACTGATGAAAAGAATCACAAAAGCCACTAGCATCATTAAAGCTTTAAATGCTGGAAAACTTTCTCCCTGTCCTTAGTCTCATCCTGGGGACAAAACAACAAATGTTGGCAGGGGCTGGAAGAGGAGGAAAGGCTTGTGTGAGGAGCAGGCAGTGGCTCCATCAGGTTGCTTTGCTTCTGATGTAAGAAAACATGGGACTGCACAGGGGTGGGTTTTTTAGCACCATCATCCAATGTGGGATGCAGTTGCATGTGGCTTTATATTGCTGTTTCTTGAGGCCTGATGATTCAGATCCAAGTAGAGCAGTCTTCAAAAGCTCACAGAATTAGCAGCCAATTAAATATGGAAACATAGAGGAAACTGGTTTTGTGGTGTAGCTGACTTCCCACATGAGGTTTGGGATACAACACTTTTCTGTGAGTGATTTCAGTGTAAAGAGAAATCCCTGCATTTGCAAGGATCCTGAGGAACTCTGACCTAGAATCAGTGAATGAGATAGGGAGAGAATGTGAATTTTAGGGAGCTGTCCTTAATTCCTATGGGTGGAGGGGAGGGGAGAAAATGTCAGTATCTCCCCATGAAATGGCTCCAGTCCAGTAAGAAAGCCCAGCTTGAGCTTGGCTAAATGTGGGGACAGAAGATGATGTAAAGAAGATCCTCAGTGTCTTATTAAGCACTCAGATACTTGTAGAAAGGAAAGGTTATGCAAATGAGTCCCTTGTTTTCCTAGGCTGCTGGCACAAAGTGCTGATGAGATCTGGGGGAGATGTTTTAAATTAGGAACTTTGGGAAGAGTTGACAGTTGCAAAAGGGCACTGAGGTCACCCAAAGGCATCTGGTAGGACTGTCAGTCAGTAACACAAAGGCCATTTGGCAAGTGGAGGGGAGGACAGAAAATTGAGCCGCGTTGGAGAAGGAATAGATGGAGGTCACAGTTGAATCCTCGAGAAGTAACAAGGTTACAGATGTGAACTACATCAAATTAGGCGCAGGGCCAAAAGAACACCTCGAAAATGCTGGTATGCACAAATGCTGATAAAACTTTGTATAATTTCTGAATTTAAACATACCAAGTCAGCAGAATTTACAGGAGAGGAAAAAGGCACGTATTGAGGGCTATGTTAATTAGAGATCTTCAGCAGACAGTGAATATAATCACCTCTGTATACTGAGGCCTCTGTTTTCAGGATACTGATTCCATCTTTTCTCCCTTGTGTGTGTCTCTGTCCCCCCCATTTTCTGTGTATTTCTAGGAGCATTCAGCCCATGGGTACAGTTCCTTTTGTTTCTTACTATTTGTTTTGTCACCTCTTTTCCTGACTGCCAGCACAGGCTTTGCTGATAGCTTGAATTTTAGTGATTGATACTGGAGAAGGAACCTAGAAGTTGCTAACGTATAAAATACAGGGGGTCTTCTTACTTTGTCCTTTACTGCACTGACTTCAGCACATGGTGGTATTTTCTTACACCAGCTGAAGGCCTGCCTGTCTAGGGACAGCTGGCTTGTAAAATGCGGTGGTGTTTCAAGAACAGACCTTTATGGTATGCTAAATGAACAACCAACCAACCTGCTCCTTGGTACAAGGTGACACAAAATGAAATACAAAGAGGTAAGAGAAAACAAAGCTATGATCTAAATGCTGGAGTGTAGTTGTGTAGTAGCAAAGCTATAGGTGTTTTTATGCTGGTTTGTTGTGGGGTTCCTTTGGCTTGCTGTTTATTCTTTCCTCCTCTGGGTACTCAGAGTCCAAAATAGGCTTTGCAACTAAATCAGCATGATCTAAAGTGCTTTTCCTGGCTAATTAACCTTAATCTAGTGATATGGTCAGTGTTCACAGCACTGAAATTCATCAATGCAGGAGTGTATGCAGCTAGAGATGGGCTTGATCCAAACCCCAGATCTGAGCATCTGTATATTTAAGGGAAGTGAGGTATATGGCACGGCCTTCAGAACTGAACAGTCGTTGGTGTTTACTCAGGTAAACCTCAGATCCAAATCCAAGCAGAATCTGAGCCGCTGTCCCTCCCAAGTGTTATATTAGAAATGCTGGGCTGTGACAGCAGGGATGAATTGGATAAGAAAATCATGCTGACAACAAAGCACTTGGCTTTAACACGCAAACACCTTGGAATTCAATCTAGCTAACACTTTGACATGGCTACAATAATATTTCTACAGAAGACTCCTCACTGAGCAATTATGCATTGGCACTTCTTGGCTACATTATGAACCTTGATGCTCACAAGGATGATGCAAAAAAATATAGACTATAATGTGGGTGTGGAATAGCTAGAAAAGAATGAGGTTGTTAGAGAGATTTCTGTGTAATGTTCTCCTTGCATCCGGACTAGTTACTTTCTGGAGGAATGGTTTTCCTCTTGGTTATATGATAACAAGGTTTTGGGGAGTACTGGCATGTTACTCTGGAGATGGCTGTGCTGGATGAACCAAGAATTGCTCTTGACTTTTATTGTTTAGAATTGAGCAAATTGCAGCAAAATAAGTACTTGGTGAAAGTTTCATGTATGCAGTTACCTGACAGCCCTCCCACTCCCTGGATCTTTATTCCTGGCCCTTTCCTGGGCTACAGTTCAATGGCAGTAGCATATGAGGATATTTGCAGGTCTTCTTGTCCTGTCAGGTATCCCCACTGCAGACTATTGCACTGGTCCTCTGCCTTGTTCTCCAAGCCTGTCCCGTCTCAAGGTTACCTTGTTTTTAATTCAAGTAAGTGAGTGACATGGGTGACATGGACTGTGTACTTTTGCCGTATGTGTATGTCATATGTTTGCACCTTTGCCATATGTATGGGCCTATGTTCCTCAGTATTTGCTCCAGTATTACTTGGCGAGTTGTATTGTGATTTTTGTACTCATCTACAGAGCTCTCACTTGTTTTCCTTTAGGGATTTGGTAGCACTTAAAAGGTGCTAATTCCTTAACAGTGGTATAGGAGTAAGTCCATGGAAGTAAGGTCAGTGTAAGTGGACAGCTGGAAAATCATAAAGAAGAAAGAAGTCAGGCAGGTTTCTCCTTAGGTAACCGCTTGCACTATCATCCACAGTGCTTGGGGCTTCTACCCCTTTGTGCTGAGCACTGAGCTGCCATGCTGCCTCTTAAAGATTAAAGAAGTGTTTTCCTATAAACTTGAGACCATCAGTATGTGGCAGGAAGCGGGTGAATGTTAAACCTTATGGGTCGGGAACACAGGTATGCGTCCCAGGAGCTACACATGACATGAATGTTAATACTTCTAGTTTCTACTTTTTAAACAAGGTGCATGTGAAGGGATGTGGGAGGGCTTTTTCCAGCTGCTGCACTAAGGTGCTGTTTTGCACGCTCTGCCTGGTTATGGCACTAGTGAAAAAGGTAACCGATACACGTCAGATGGAGTTTGCCATTTGTCTGTATCTTAACATGTCAATGCTATAAACTGTCTAAAACCTCATGAGCTGGAAGAGTGCTCAAATTGTGAGGCCAAACTTCATTAATCCTCTTTTCCAATTTGTTCCTATAGTCCAGTGATTTGTGATTCCCCAAAAAGCATGCAGACTGAACAGCTCTTTTTGCAGGAAAAGGCCTATAAGAGAGAGAAGCCTGGACCTGAAGCTGCAATGTTACATAGTTTAGGGAGGAAAAGGGGTAAGGGAGGCTGGTCCTGTTGCTGTTTTTCTCAATGCAAAGGTTCAACTTCCTTGACAAATGATGGACACTACCTCCAGAATTGGAACTCTGATCTCAAAGGGGCCCTGTGTTATTATAACATAAAGAATGGTTATTAAACTGTCAGAGGGTTAATAGTTTCATCTTAATAATCTTGATAGATGGTGCACATTTCGCTAGTGCTCCCAAAGCCCACAATGAGCTTTAAAATATTTTACTATTGCCTTGCCCTTCATTTCCCAAGGAAGTCTAAGGAGAAGTCTTCTTGCTAATAAATTCTTTATCATAACTTAGCTGGTTTTCCCCTTATAGAAGGGAAATATATCCTTTACTCTGCTGTCTGATTAATCGTCTAATTTTATCAGGAAAATTAAATTCTCTTCTTTATCTAGGAAGTTATTTAAAGAGGTCTGAGTAAAATCCCAGCCCATGAGCCTGATGACTTTATTAACTTATTACTTTTTAAGTGATTTCTGTCTGAAGGATTTCTTTCAACTTTGAGGCCTATTTGTCTTTTGTTCTCGGGATTTCAGGATGACAAATGCGATGTCAGATATAACTTACTGTAAGACCATAAGGGATTTGTATAAGGTAGCTTTTACCCTTACCTCAAAATGCTCTGTATAAGGTAACCTGTAAAGCTGGACAATTTTGATGGCCAAAACAAATATCTCAACAGTTTTACAACAGTCAAAGTAGCTACACTTGTAAGAGAGGTAATTCTTAACATATCATTGATCATTCAGTGAGAAACAAAGTACCAATAAAATATAGGTGTGTGTAAATATGCATGGGAGTTGATACCAGTCATGGAAATGGCAGTATACAACTAAGGATTAAAATGAAGGACAGGCTTGGCAATTTCAGCACAACACAGGCAAATGCTTTGCTTCTCTTTGTCTGGACTTGCATCAGAAAAGGAACATGTCCCCAGATGTGCAGAGCTGACAAAGATGCACATGCATTTTGATTTGTATGTATGTATTATGTGTTTTCCAAAACTAATGTATGCTGAATCCAGCAACCAGGTGGAGGAACTCTGCTAATCAATTCTGTTCTAGCCTCATCACTGATGGAAAGGGCAGGAGTTTGCAGTGAGGTAGGGTTATGAATGATGTAAACCTTCGTGCTTTACAAGCCAATTTGAAATAGCCTGTGTTTAGGAAGAAATATTCTCATAGGTTTATACTATTGCGAAATTATGTTATGGAACTTCTTGTGCCTTCCGGTAGTGACTGTCTGATATGATAGTCCTGCTACAAGGGCAACACTTTTGTCCTGACAATTTATCCTGCATGCAGCTCCTAAACAAGATGAGAGATTATAGTGACCTGCCCAGTGAAGTGAATTGAGTATTGTGCTTCCTGCTTTAGCTGCAAATGGGCTTGTTATCTCATTGGATCTCTATGCTTGTGTGGTTATTCTTTCAACTAGTATTTCAACATGAATACCCTGCAGATGGTTACAGGAAAGTTACTGGAGTTAGCAGCTTGCTACTCTTAATACAGAATTGCCATGGCATTCCAAATTCAGTAGTAAGAGAACATTAGCCTGGAATAGTTGAGGCTACAAGGGGCCTATGAAGGTCATCTAGTTCAATGCCTCTGCTCAAACAGGATCACCTACATAGGCTTTCCAGGAACATGTCCCAGTGGCTTTTGAGTGTCCTCAAGATGGCATACTCCACAACCTCTCTGGGCAATCTCTGCCAGTGCTTGGTCACCCTCACAGTAAATAGGCGTTTCCTGATGTTCAGATGACACCTTGTGTGTTTCAGTTTGTGCCCATCGCCTCTTGTCAGTGGGTATCACTGCAAAGAGCCTGGCTTAATCTTCTTTACACCCTCCCTTCAGGGCGGTGTAAACAGCAAGAAGCAGGATGAAAAGAAACAGCCTCAGGTTGCATCGGGGAGGTTTAGATTGGATATTAGGAAAAAATTTCTTCATTGAAAGAGCTGTCAAGCACTGGAGCAGGCTGCCCAGGAAAGTGGTTGAGTCTCCGTCCCTGGAGGTGTTTAAAGGATGCATAGATATGGCCCTTAGAGATATGATTTAGTGATGGACTTGGCAGTATTAGGTTTATGGTCAGACTTAATGATCTTAAAGGTCTTTTCCAACCTAAATGACTTCAAGATTCTATATTCTATTACATACATTGATAAGATCTCCCCGAGCTTTCTCTTCTCCAGGCTGGGCAATCACAGATTTCTCATCTTTTCCATATAATAGCCCTTGATGCTCCAGTTCCTTAACCATTTTAATGGCCTTTCACAGCTCTTCAGTAGCTCCATATTTCTTTTCTACTGGAGAGCCCAAAACTGGACACAGCACTCCACGTGTGGGCTCACCAGTGCTGAGCAGAGGGGAACGATCACCTCCCTCAGCCTGTGACAACACTCTTCCTGATGCTGCCCAGGATATCGTTAGCCTTCATTGCTGCAAAGGTATGTTGCTGTTTCATGTTCAATTTGGTGTCCACCAGGATGCCCAGGTTCTTTTCTGCCAAGCTGCTTTCCAGTTGGTAGGCTCCTAGCATATGCTGGTCCACAGGGTTCTTCCTTCCCACTTGCAGGTAATTCCTCCCCAGTACAGAAGAGATATTCATTGGTGGCTGGTCAGGTTTTTCAGCTCTTCACACAAGACACTGAGGGATAATTTGCCATCTACTAAGGCAGAGTAAGTTATGGCAGTAATGCAGACAACAGCATAGTGTATGCTATAAAGTTTGGAGGAAGACATTAAAACAAATGTGAAAGCCTTTTATTGATCGCCTAAAAAGGGGATCTACAGATAAAAAATAGCTACAGAAATAGAAGACAGAAAATACAAATGCTGTAGAGTTCTGTTCTTGGAGACTCCTCAGTTACGGTTCACTGCTTTCTTTTAAGTTCTAATGCTTCACAATAAATCAGATTAAACGCTCAATATTTGTACATAACAATTTGAAATGCATGCTTTCATAAGATTAAGTGTTTACTACAGCATGGAGAAGGTCATCCATTATTTTTGTTAATAAGTTTGATATAGATTCAGCGGCCAAGCGTAAGTATTTATGATACAAACTTGAGGGGAATGTGGTGTGGGAAAGGCCATGGTGTCACCGCCTTATCTGTAAGAAAAGGACACTGAAATAGCCTAAACCCCACAAAACACCGAGTCTGGACAAGTATCTTCTGGTAAAAGATGAAACAAAACGGCACTTATTCTGTCCTTCACTGTCAACATGACAACTCATAAGCGCTCTTTTTCTCTGCATCTTTCTCCAGATATTATCACCCTGTCTGAGCTAAATGACCTGTGACAGATGACAAATGTAGGATAGCTCATGGACAAATATCACGCTCAAAACTGGGTGTGTTGTGAGAGTAGCCTGCTATGCTGAAGCTTAACGCAAATGCAAAAGAATTCACTTCTTCAGTCTCGGGTAAGTCTCCAGTAGTTAATTCAATTAAGCACAGGGTGAATCCTCATTGTGTTAAGACTTTTTTGATTGGAAGATTGGTTTCTGTGACTTTATATGAAAGGTATCAGCAGCGGGAACCGGCTGGTGAAATATGTGATGTCAAATCAGACTCAGTACTGTACTCAACATAGTATAATCTTCCTGGCTTTCACGTTTGATTCCCCAAGGTTTTGGAGATATTTCAAATGTTGATCTTCAGTGTGGAAGTTGGATGCTTGCCTCTTAAGCTGAGATTGCAACAGCATCTTTATTTAGAACTGAACTTAAAAAAGCTTGGATGCTACCCTGTCGTGGAATGATGCTAATTTCCTTTAAAGAAAGGAAAGTGAAGGGGAAAAGGTAGGGCCGCATTCAGTCTTCAAATATAGAAAAAGCATCTGCAAAGAAGAAAGTAGTAGTTGTCTTTGTACTCATGGTGGATAGCTCAGGAAGCAATGCTGTACCAAGAAAGACTGATCTATGCAGAAGGCCAAAGCTTGTTTGTGTGGGTTGTTTTTGGAAGGGTTGGGGGGGGGCAGTGTTACTGTTTACTGATAAGCTTTATGGAGCAAAGGCCAGTTTGGAAAGTCTTGTCATGAATGGGCTAAATATTATGGTTCTGTATTCATATTGGGGTGGATGAAGTCAATGCTTCTGAAAGTCCCTTCCAGCTCTATTGTTATATAAACCTGTGCCATCATTGGAGCTGGGCACGTAGTAAACTCACTGCCAGCTACCTTTTTTTTCTCTATGTAAGGTAGCATTTTGCTCCTGCACAGAATAGATAACGAGTCCTTACTTGTGAGTCCACCTTTGATTCCTTTGCAGGACATTAGCCTGGTGGCAACCTGCCATTCCGTAGGAGCATTTGGATTAACCAAAAGTAGTACACCTTAGCTGTACTCCCTGAATTTTGCAGCCCTTTCTGTGTAGTTGAAGTGTTACTTACAGTTACTGAAAGGTGAGGCATATTTTTTGTTAGCAAGTTCTTATTTTAATATGCTACTTCCAAGCTCTGTGCGGGTTAGGCAGATTCGTTCCTTAAATTGATGCTGTTCTCTCCTCTCCATGTAAAACCTGCATTTGTTTTATTGCTGATGTCCCACATGGTTCTGGGAAGGGAGTCTCTGATGCTATGGTGTGCCTCCTTTCTGTCAGAGATAGTTGGAACAATAATGGCCTCAATTTATTTCTATTCCTTTCTTATCATTCCATGTAAATATTATTTAAATCTGGGGGCAGGGGAGTGATTTGTTTGAAGGTAATGATAACAGAATGAAAAGATAAGGTAGTTTAAAGACAAAGTTGAGGAAGTTTTACTCATCTTGTCCAAGGAGCTTGTGACTGAAAGATGTTGCATTCTCCAGCTGCTTCTTGAAATCAGGTCTGTGTCATGGAATTTTGATCCAGTTATATATTTGCTTGTTTGTTATTTCTGTGCCTGGTAACTCAGTGGCTGTTTCTGGGGTTTGTTTCCATTTTGACCTGCTGAATTCCTTGTTATTATTCCTCTTAGAGTACTTGAAAAGAATGCAAGATGTGCACTTCCTGACCATTTTTAGCAGCTTGTCAACGCTAATCCCAGGAATTGTGTTGCATCTTGTGTCTGCCAGCAGCATCAAATTACAAATTGCTTTTACAACAAATTCAAGAGAGCAAGTGAATATTTTACAGAACAACTTGGGTTTTCGCTGAGCACAAGTGGTTTGCTTCGCTGTACATTACTTTCAACACCTGAGCTCAGCTGAGGTTTGCATGGGTTTTCATTGGGAAGATAAAGATCTTCAGCTCTGGAATTCATTTTCTCTGAATCTCACTTTCTTTTGACCAAGCCTATATCCGATGGCCAGTGCTGCATGGTTTATGTGCTAGGGGGGATAAATTCCCCCATATGTTGGCATAGTCTCTATCCCCCAGCGATTATCTATGCTTTGAGGGTGTGCGGAGGCTGTAAAGGCTGTCCACCCCCTGGCTCAAGGTCCTCTCAGATGGAGGAAACTTCAGGCATTAAGACTCCATCCAGCTCTTTTGTGTCACTGGGTATCAGAAGTGCTTGGACCATGTGCAACTGGGAGAGCCAAGCTGCCCTGTGTCCATCACAGCCAGTTCCAAATGGCTCAAACCAACCCATGGCGGGGCACAGCTGAGCCCCGCAGACATGATGGTGATGTTGAGGAGGTTGTTGTACAGTTAACACCCAGGCTTGCTGATTTAAAGTGCCTTTTGTACAGGATGCAAACCGGTTATATGAAACCATATTTTCTCTTCTCTATACTTTTTGGGTTACTGAGGAAACTGCAGAATTCCTATTTCAAGATGACATTGATATGGACAGTAAAATTATTGTTAGCATGATGTCTCTCTGAGACTCAGTATTGGGCAAATGATACAGAGTTGATTTATTCAGATTTGATAGATAAAAGTAAATGCTAGTAGAGGTGGGGTTTTGGAGCATGTCAGTCAGATCCATAGCTTTTTGATGAAGGACTTTGTTGATATCCGTGAAGATTTAATAGACACTGATGTAGAGTTAGGTACAATCTCTTGGTTGCTTACAGATGTCGCAGTCTTTGGGTTTGTCAATGTGCCTTTAATTTACTGGGAACTTGCCTGATGAGGAAGTAGTTGTCAGTGGGAAGACATTACCCAAAACCAGAGTTGCACTATTAGTGCATTTCAGGCCTATACCAGGTCCATGGTATTTTACATCCCCACTTCTCACCTAGAAATAAATGCACTCTTAAGTTTCATAACACTTAAAGGTGACATAGAGGGCATCAACATTTCAAATGCTGAGGACAAATGACACTCTTGCAGATCTAGATCGCTGAGAAGCTGGGCTGCACTCAAACTAAAGTCACATTCAAACAATACGGATTTTGATTCAGCCGAGTGTAAAGTACCACTGATTTACAGACAGTGAACAGTGGTGGTAGCTTTGAAGTGAGGAACTGAAACTGCACAAACTGGAAAGGGTTTAGGTGGTGGCAATAGAGAATCTCAAGTCTTCAAGGTTGTGTCAAAAAGGCCTGTTGAGATGTGAGGCTGTCTATAAGGCATTAAGGAAAATGAGGGGAAAATAAGCAGTTTTATTTCTGTGTAGTGCATTGGCAAAGACTGTTGAAATGTTTAGTTCTGGAAAAACTGTATTTTATGATCTGATGTTTAAAAGAATGGCCAGTGTGGAAAACAGGCTCCACAGTAATCCAGAGACTGGAGGTGCCCTTTGCAATAAGAAATGCAAAACCAGTTCAGTTTGTGTACGTATCAAAAAGATGACTTTGAGATTACTTGATTGCAAAATATAAGTCCCTTGATTGTAAAATGTGAGTGCCTTTGAGGAGAGAAAATACCAGGTAGTAATGGGCTCTTCAGACTAGCATAGAAAGACACAGCAGATCAGTGGCTGGAAGCTGATGCTGGACAAACTAATCTGTGGTCATGAGACACAGTTTTAACTCTGTGCGTGTTGCTGTCAATGGTACAAACTCCCAAGGGAAATGTTTGGGCTCTGAGTTGCTGGTTGTTCGAAATCAAGTCTAAGTGTCTCTCTGGAAGACATCCTTTAGCAGTGGAAAAGTTACTGGGCTTGTTTCATTGGTAAGTGGGTAAAATGTAGTGGCATGTAGTGGCAGGTTATTCAAAATGATGGTAATGGTCTTGTCCGCCTTTAAGCTCTATGAATAAACGTTGAAGTTAAGCTCAGCTCCCTCATTATGTCCAGTACAACTGGCTGCTTGTATTTAATTTTATTCTCACACAAGCCTTACTTCACAGCCTCCGATATTTCTATACATGAATTGAGAAGAGGTGACTCTGCAGTTACTCACCCCTGAGCCAACGTGTGTTTGTGTTTGTGATCAGGCCAGCCTGACTTGTGAGTGCTCAAGGGCTGCTTTGTGCCCATCAGGTTTTGATAACGCCTAGTACTGTGCCTTTAAGTACCACGCAGCCCAACCCTTTGTGTTTGGGGCATCAGCACAGATGGCTTTTATCGCTTGCCTTATCCTTGCCTAGAGAAAGGAGCAGAAAATGCCACTCAGCAAGGCTGTGGGGCCATGAAACTGTGTTAAGCAACACTCACGGCAATGGCTGGATCTGCTATTTTAGTGTGAAGTGGCTCGATGTTTTTGAAATCGCAATCTTCTTGTGCTGTTATGTGTAAACCCTGTGTGGGGCCCTTGGCAGTTTGCTCCAGACAGCTATCAGCTTGGTTCATTTGGCGGGGGGGTCAGTCAGCACCTTCTCCGCAGCGGTAAACCAGCATTGAGCTCTTCACTGATTTGCAAGGGTATAATGGCACCTACTAGAAATGCAGAACTTGCTGGAGATGTATTAGGGTTTCATTTTCGTGGCAGCTATATACTTACCAGAGGCACAAAGATCACAGCCCCTGTTCGGCTTGCTAGCAGCCGTGCAGGAATAAGGGAGGACAATGCCACCTGAGGAATCCTGAGCTCCTTCTGGAGAGACAGGCCCGAGTGAATGCATTGCTGCAGTCAGCTCTCTTCCTATCTCGCAGTTAAAATGGCAAAACGGAGCAAAGTATGGTCTGGGATGCTTGGTTGTTACTGCTTTTGGCCACATGATGGCACGCGTCAGTCAAATGAGCGTTACAGTATTACCCGAGTAGCGCTGTGATGGAGAGGACTCACGGCTGCTGTTCGGGGCTGTGGTGGTCAGGGTTTATCCTCCCTAGCTTCTGGTTTGATCCGCTATTTGCCTTGATCGCAGCGAGGGACGGTGGTGGTGTGCCGGCCACAAGCTGAAAATACACTGCAAAAGAAGAACCAGAAGGGTCTGAAGCAGGAGCAAACAGCACATCTGGCAAAAACCAAAGTCAGCTTTTAAAAGGGGCTGGTAGCATGGAAACTCTTGTCTTTTCTGGTTGTGTTGTTTTGCCTTGTTACGGGTTCCCCTTCAAAGGATCAGTCAACACCCAAGAATCGGGAAACACATTTTATTTTTCCAGGATATAGAAGAGAAATAACGTGTTGTACTTCTTTTGAGGTGTGAGGTGGGGACTTAAAATATGAGTGATAATGCTCTTTGCCTCTCCAGTGCTATGGAGATGGCTGGTGAAAACATGTAAGCATGCTATAGGATCAAAGTGGTCTAGTGTGGTATCAGTAACTCAAATAGTGTTTAACAAAAATCAGCCTCAGAAGTTACTATGAAATTTGTATTTAGTTTATTACAGCTTCAGAGGTGTCAGTTCCTGCTTTTATTTCTACTTTCTATAATTACTAATAAAACAGCAAAAGCTTGTTGCTTCCATAGCTCTCACCAGTTTTATATATATATATATATGTATGTATGTATTTAACTTAATTTGCATGAAGGAGGACTCCCAGTTGAATGGAAAATGTAGAAGTATGTTTCATATTAATTCTAATGGTAGCAGCTAATGATCAGTAGCCCACATAGCAATGCTGCAAACATATGTAGCATTTCAGTTAAAGACCAAACATTCATGGGGGTGTAGAAAATAAAGGCAGGGGCAGTAGAAATCTGTGGGCATTTGCATTTTACTCTGATGCAAATACTAAGGGCAATGCCAGGAATATAGAAAATGGTTGTTAGGGTATCTGCAGCAGTGACTCCAAGGCAGCACTCCTTTTTCCATGCAGAGTTTCTCTGTGGTAAGTGGTACATGGCTGCGAACAAGGTAAGGAAGGACACATGAATCTGAAGAAAGATCTTCAAAGGTTGGGCTAGCTGCTGGGAAGAGATTATTTCAGTATTGTTCTCCACCTCCCATCATCACCCAATAGCTTTAGAACCCCTGCTAAATGTGTGCCTCAGCAGAGAGACTGAACTACTTCACTTCCATTTCTGCTTCCACTGCCGGCCTTGTGTGGGCTCCGTTTCCGTGTTGCCATCAGAAACACGCAGAGGTGGTGCGTAGCTGTCAGGAGAAGCATGTCAAGCCACTCTGAAAGATGCTGTACCATTAACAACAATTTGTGGGTGTCCTTCTGATTTTAAGCAAAAAGAAAGATTGGACAGGGCCTTGAGCAACCTGGTCTAGTGGAAGCTGTCCCTGCCCATGGCAGGGGTTTGGAACTAGATGGTCTGAAGGCCCTTTCCAACCCAAACCAGTCTATGAAAAACCTGCACCCCTAAGTCCCCAGCAAGCTCTCATAAGCTCTCGCTCGTAAGACAAAGCACGGTCAGAGCCCTGAATGGCACGTGAAAATTCCCAAGCATCAGACAACCATTTGACATCTTTGTTAGTAAACAAACGCGGCGCAGTTGCATTTCTTATGACACTGAGTTACAGCGCAGCGTGTTCTGCGTTCATCTCTCTTCCTTTCCTTGTGCTTTTCTCTCTTCTCCTCCCGCCCCCATTGCCAGCAAGCTGATTCGAGAGAGGCCGGGACGACACCCGTGCCTCTTTCAGGCCGAGTGCCTTTGTTAGGCATTCGAGAGGGTTGCTTTCCTGCCCTCGGGTACCCTAGCACGCAATGTGAAAGGTGCAGGAGTTCAGGGACTGCTGAGTGCTTAGCTGCTGCACTTTCCTAAGCGAAGGCAACTTGCGGGCAAGTACAGCAATTAGAAGTAAAGGAAAATATTTTTCTATGGGGACTGTTCGTTGAGCCCACAGCTGTAACTTAGAATGGAAAATAAATACATAGCTGAAGCTGTCTCTGCAGAGAGAGGAGAATTAATCTGGTTTTTAAAGAGGCAAAAATCCTTTTCCACACAGAGTCCATTGTGCCATAACAGAGACCACAGCACAATTTGAACGTAGGCTTTTAAAGGTAAGGTACTTCGAAATGTAGCTTTCCTGAATTTATCTTTTTGTAGTAAACTGTCACTAAAATGTTAGTTTTGAAAATGATATCCTAATTGCTAGTGGTATCTCAAGCTGTGCTTGTCGTGTCTTTCCTTGTGGAGAACTTCATGTACAATCCAGCATCCTTTGCCTAGTTGTTGTTTTGGCCTGGAATACAGTCAACCCGGTTTTCCGAATGAAAAGAGCAATGCAAATCAGGTGGAATCGCAGAATCATTTACATTGGGAAAGACCTTTAAGAGCATTGAGTCCAACCATTAACCTGACACTCCCGAGTCCACCACTAAACGATGTCCCTAATCACTGCATCTACATGGCTTTTAAATACCTCTGGGATAGTGACTCAGCCACCTCCCTGGGCAGCCTGTTCCACTCCTTGCAACCCTTTCAGTGAAGAAATTTTCCCTAATATCCAGTTGAAACCTCCCCTGGTGCAACTTGCTACCCAGAATTCCATCTCATTTGGCATTTGGGAAACACAGGCTAAATGCTCAGCCTTGCAAAAATCCCTTGGGCTTTCCCAGTGAACACAGATGGTTAAGACCTTGAGTTTGTATCTCATCCAGTTAAATTCTCCTGGGTTCCAGACTGCAGCACTAAGGTACTCTACTAATCTGTCTCCAAAGAAAAGTTATATTCCTAATTTGCTTCTCTCTGGTACCCTTTTTGAAGAGCAATGTAGAGGATGGGAACCAAGTTCCACTGCGGTACTTGTCATTAGGTAATATATTCTGAGGCTTGCGTTGTATTGTTTGCATGCCATGATGAATACATAAATAAGAGTGAAAATGGGAAAATGGAGCCAGATGAAGCTCTCTGTTTTTGCTTCAGATACCCTGTAATCTGTAATTCAGTTTTAGGCTTGGTAGTTATGTTGGAGCTCAATGCAGTTCGTTTTGATGGTAGGCATGCCGTTTCAGATGGAAGTATGATGTCTGGGTAAAGCAGAAGGACTTCCTGAAAGATTACTTGACATGGAAATGATAAAGAAGCAAAAGAAAAGTTTAGTTACACATGATATTGCAGGAGAGGAAACTGAGTGTTGAGCTCAGAAAAGCATAGAAGCGTTACTGTGAGCGTAGAAATGACATCCATACACCACAGAAAGTCTTTGTTTCTAGGAAGCGCCCTGTGAAATCTTTCAGGCTTAGTCTGCTGGACGGCTGTGGAATCAGGGAGCCCGCTATAGAGCTCAATATTTTGTTTCCCAGATGAACATGCTTGAATTAGATGTTGTCTTCTGATGCCCCCCTCTGGCAATGCAATGCTTGTGTTGTGTTGGGCCTGCTGGCTGTTGCAGAGTTGCAAGGCAGGAAGGTCTCAGTTCCACCCTGTGAAGAATCCAAAATCCAGGACTTAATGTCTCCAAGTGACAGCTGCCTGCTAAATTACACTGACTGCTGTGGCAGGAGACACCGTGTCCCTTTGGAAATGACTCTCATCTTGTCTGCCTAGAACTAGTCCATTGCATCACAACTTAGACACATGCAGTAGGTCCAGGCAAGCACATGGTCCTCTGTCCCCCGTGTTTTACTCCAGAAGTGTGCCCTACAGCAGCTTGAAAAGAGTCCTGCAGAGAAGTCTGTGGAGCTGCAGACTAACCCACAGATACAGCCAGTAAGGTACAGTCATATGGATTAAGTTGTTCAGCTCCAGTTGGGCTTCAGTTAGTAAGAGAACTTCCTTCATTTGAAATTGTTCCCAAGGCTCCTTTTTCCCTTCATACCCTTAAAAAGTGGTCATATTATTCCTGGGTTGTTGCATTTTGGCTCGAATGGAATTTAAACTGCCTGCTGACAATGATGAATGAATCGACTCCAAATCCCTTGATGTGGATCAGCTATACAGCATAACAATAATATTGTTGTTTAACATTTATATTGAAGTAATACCATGAGGAATCTCAGCCATTTGGGGACTTATGTGGTTAGGAACTGAATAAAGCACGTAGCAAAATAACAAGTCTTGTTCCTAAGACAAGACTGTCTAAAACACAACCCGTACCAGTTGAAGGAGGCAAAAAAGACAAGGAGCAGAATGATATAAATGACAGTTGCATATAGAGTTCTCCAGACTGTCTGTGCTGCTTAATTTTCTTGCATGGTTGATCTGCCATGTTGTTCCTGGATCTTGCTCAGCCTTGTCCACTTTGATCATCTTTACCTGCGCTGTCAGACACGCTCTTACACGTCAGGTTTTGCTGGCAAAGTTTAGAAAACGTTGAAAAAGTGAAGCTGTCCAGGAAATTCCCCAGGACACTTTATTATTGCCTTTGGACCATGCGTTTTTATTTGGCTCTCTGTACCTTGACATCCATAGTCAACCTCACTTGAATGAGTTGTTCTGTGCAAGATGTTCGTGAAGCAGGCAGTCAGTTTCTTTACTTAGATCAAATTGTGTTGAATCTACCACGTTCCATCCCGTTTCTCACTTTGTGATGATTTCAGTATTGTAATTAGACTTGTCTGCATTTTATTTTCCTCAAATGACCCATCCTTGCTGCTGTTCATGATCCCTGTGTCCTAAAGGGAACCACTTAGCTAATGGGTCTAATTGTTTCCTCTGCGAGACCAATGCCACAAATTTTAATCAAAGCTAACTTAGATGTCTTATTTCAAGAGGAGTAGAGTATTCTCCTGGCTGTTTGTGAAAGTCGTGCCCTGCTTGTACAGTGTTATAGGTAAGTATTGTTTTGTTTGTTTTACAGAACATGTCTCAATAAGACATTTAAAGTGGTTTTAGCACATAGAGAAAGTTTGCGCATATATGCCCATGTGCATGGAGGTACCAACAAACAACGTTGGAAGAACATTGTGGCTCTAAGGCCACACTGCTGAAAACCCTTACATCAAGGTCCTTTGTAGAAGCTTAATTTGTATCCCTGTACCCCATGTGTATTTTGACACAACATTCAGTTGCATGGTCCCTGTTGCAGTATCTCTTACTTGGGAAGCTTGGGTTCTCTCAAAGTTCTTGAAGTTGAATAAGCTTTACCTTCACCTACTCCTTGCTGGGGCAATGCTTGACCTGCCTGTCACATTTTCTTCAAGTTGTACATGTCCGGTCCTGTCTTGGAAGATGCAGTGAGAATGTGCAGTGTCCAAACACTGAACAGCACCATGTCAGAGCTGGAAATGAGAACCCACAGTGGAACCAATCCCCCTGTACAAGTAGGTCTTTTCAAGGAAGGCTGCCTATACTAAAAGTTGTGCACAGCATTCCTTGATTGGACAGTCAAACCTCAGAATGCACTAAGTCAAAATACAGCCTCCTACTGACCTGGGAACAGAGATTTCCTTCACTAGGATGAACAGGACTCTGCCTTCATGTAACTGCTTACCTATGAAATAGTTAGACATCATCTAGACACAGGATATAAATACACAGTTGTAGCTTTTTGGAAAGCATTCTTCTAGCCTGAATGACTTGTACCATGTTGCTTAACATGATTTCTGTCATTTTGTGAGCCTGTATTAAGCTGCAATAGCTACTTGATTACTGCCAAATAGAAACAGGTCTATGTCTTAAATTTAAATACCCTGGGAAATGGAGGCATATGTACTTAAAAACTCAAGTTGTGATAATACGATCATAATTCCAAATGACAAATAATTTGCTTTTCATATATTCATGTGAAGAGGATGAAACAAGACTGAAATGACAGAGTAAGTGGGGTTAGTGCAGGATTACTGCTATTGTCCTGACTTGACACTGTGTTAAGATTAAGTTGCATTACTTTAAATCAGGGTGATGCTTGTCAGAGGCCTCAGACTGTCTTGGACTGCAGTGCCCTCTATCTAGCTGCAGAAATAGGTACAGGCTTGGCTATTTTAGCATCTGTCTGCAGCCAGGCTGTTGCAAACCACACTTAACTGTGCTTTGGCTATTCATCATCTTATAGAGCCGGAATGCTTTCAGGATTAGCCAGGGCAGAGTGGTGTGTCTCTGGCAAGTAACACTGTGATTTCTGCTCAGCCAACTGCATTCCTGGGCAATTTTAACAACAATCGTGTCTGAATGGAAAGAAGACTATTATGGGGCTGGGTTACATTAAAGGGAAAAGGAAAACACTACGGATAAAACTGAGCAGAGGAAGACAAAGGAATAGGGGAAAAAATAAGCATATATGCCAGTAAGGTTCTAGAACAGGGTGCTGTGGTTGCTTGAGCAGGATGTCAAAACATATGTTGAAAAATGATGCTCTATCATTCTTATGAAGAATGCAGTGTTGAAGAAAAATGAAATAGTGGGAGAATGGGATAAATTCCAAACACAACTTTGCCCTTTAAAGTACATCCTGTGTCCTCCGCGTCCAAGTTCAATAGTGTCATCTCAGAGATACCTTTTGGCCACCATAAGCCTTAGTCAGGAAAACATGCAGCGTTTTCTGATAAAATGTGCAGGAAGGGGAAATTTTGTTCCAGTTTATTGAATGACTGATGGTAATTTATATCCAGTTCAGAAAAGCTGTTCTGTTCCTCAGTCATTTCTTGGCTAGAGTGCTAATAAAAATGCATTGGATAGGGCTATTGCTGAATTTCAGACAATGTAATAACGAAAAGTTCCTTACTGAGTAACAAGAGGGGTTCCTCCAGAAGATGGATATATGATAGTAATTATGAGGGCAATGGACTGGACCTTGCTTATATTTGCTAAACTGAAGGAAACATTACAAAAGATTTACTGATTTCAGGAGTGAGTTAAGCATTTAGGAAGCAATTACCTCTTGATTTAAAGTGAGATTTAGGCATGGAGGGTATTTCAGTGTAGTACCAAGCCTAAATAGCAAGAGAAAAGTCTGAAAAAGACTTTTGTATTGGGGAGATTTCAGTTTTCTCAATGGAAATCCGTAATTGATGGAAATTAGGCTTCACAGTGCCTATATTGCAAGCGAGAATGTGAATATAACCCCAAAGTCACTAAAGCAAACTAGAAATCGTGGTGTCTTGCTTTGCAAAAAGGATGAAAACTGGCAGGACTGCTGGACTCAGAATACAGTGGTCAGTGACACGAATGAATGGCTGATTGCTAGTGGCATCTCAGAGGTTGACACTAATGCTAGTGCTCTTTAACCACTCTATTTGCAACGTGGATGATGAGTGAAGTCTCAGCAAATGTGTAATACTAAGTTGGAGGGATCATTTGATATGCTGGAGAGCAGCGCTGCCTTTCAGAAGGACCTCAACAAGCTGGATAACAGGGCTGACTGGTACCCCCAGGAGTTCAGCCACTGCAGTGAGCCCATGCAAAAGCATAGCCTGGGGAAAACAGAGCCGGGAAAACAAAGGAGAGAAAACTGCTCTGGAGAAGAAGGCCTGGGGTTGGTCTCAATGGATAACAAGTTGAGCATTAGCAGTGTGTCCTTGCAGCAAAATACCACCACCACATCCTGGGTTGTAGCAGGGCAGCGATCTTCCCCTCTGTTTGGCACTAGTGAGACTGCATGTGGAGCCCCAGTCTGGGGCTCCTCAGCATAGGAGGGAGGATGAGGTACCAGACCAAGCCCAGCAGTGGGCTGCCATGCTGGTCAGGGCTGGAGCACAAGGTGCGCAAAGAGATGCTGCAAGAGCTGGGCTTGATCAGGCTGGAGAAGGGAAGGCTGAAGGCAGGGAGCTTTTAACTGCTGCCAGACTAGGGGAGCCAGAGCCTCTTCAGAGGGAGACTGTGACAGGATGAGAGGCAATGGACAGAAGTTGGTAATTTAAATTTCATGTTAGGGAAGTTTTCTTTTCCCCACTGTGAAGAAGGACAAACACTGAAACAAGTTGCCTGGAGAAGTTGTTTTCTTCATGTCATGATTATCATACGCTCTGAGGTTTGTTCTAATGTACTTTTTGTCCTCACAGGGAACTTCAGCTTTATCTTTCTGAAATTTCTACAGGGAACAGAGTGTTTTGTTGTCACCAGCAGCACTGTGAGAATGATAGGGCTCTGAACAGAAAATGCAGTACAATGGACAGGCAGGGAATGAGGCTGAACAGCTCAATGTAAGTTATTTCAAGTACATTGCCTGAAATGCTTTGCTACTCTGGCAAGACAAGCCCCTAAAGATACAAGCCCCTCCCTGGGGAGCAGAATTCATGTAGAAAATAGTTTTCAAATGTTTCCATTGCACAGAATTCCCCCTGTTCTCCCTGCCCGCATTGGAGGTTCTTTCTACTCAGAGTTAGCTATCTGGGAGTAAAATCCTGACTTTGCCAAGGCTGGATTTGGTATCAGTATGGCAAGAACTTCACTCTGCCTTTTGGGACCCTTTGAAATACTTTGGAAAATGAGCTGGAATTAGAACGAACCTATCATGATTGTGTCTTTCTTCTGTCAATGTCTACATGGCAAAAGGCCTTTCAGGCTAAAGACTGATCAAAATATGTATATGTATGTATGCTATAGATGTGCTTAGACGCATGCATGTATACATGTATGTATATGTATATGCATATACACATACACATGTTTATGTGTTATATATACAGGTGTGTGTATATATATACACATGTTCAAAAGCACAGCTCTAAAAGACTAGGGTCATGCTGTGGTGAAGTCTGTGGTTAGGATATAGTCCTAAACAGGTGGAATTACAAGGCAATAACCTAGATTTGTTTGTGATGGATGTGTGTTTTAAGGGCACTGCTGGGCATATGATAATTTGTTGGGGGTTTTTTTCCATGACAGTGAATTTGTGGAACATGAATCTATCACTTCTGTCTTTCATCTGCCTAATTTTACAGATGTGCTGAAATACCCAATATAAATAGAAGTAACCAGAGAACCGTAGGATCTGCAAGATAAAGTGAATGCTTATGTGTTTGGTTTGCCAGCTGCTTTACTTTGGACCAAATACCTGTGTTTTCAGCCCAAAACAACAGCGTGCATTTCTTTTGTTATCCATACCCCTTGCCTCATATTTAATCATATTTTTTTATTTTATTATAACTCTTTACAGACATGAATTAAGTAATTAAAGGTCTTCTGGAAAATTCTGAGCACCTGTTCTGTGCCTTAAATATTGCTTACAAGATTCAGCAAGCTGCAAAACTGTATTTATCAGACAGATCCTTATTCTTTCTAAGGGCTGCGCTTTGCACTTCTATTTTGCAAGGAAGCTGCTAAAGGCAAAGAGAAAGCTGGCTGCTGCTGGCTCCAATTATTACAAA